>JAHZMV010004098.1:0-12927 GCA_027743765.1 Coecobrya sp. COE2 | reverse complement strand
AAAAAAATTGTCCGTTAACAAACGTTTCATAAACAAAGGTTGGTTAACGGACAATTTTTTTCGGCCTTTGTTCTTAAACCGTTTGACAACAAAAATGAAGATCACTCCCGTCTCTCACCGTGAATACGATTCGTATTATGCTAACATTTTCTTCAACGCACAGCACAACGCCGCACTGACAGATTCTTAATTCTTCAAATCATCACTATTTTAGATTTTCAATCGGCATAAAATCGGCAATAGTAGTATCATATGTATTAAGCCAAAACTGTGGAAAGTTTGATAGATTCTGTCAAATGTATTTCTACTAATCATTTTCCAGGTCTTTGAAACACTACTTTTAAACTCACATAGCCACTTTGATGGAATCTTGTGTTATTATTAGCAACTTGCACTTATATTTGTGTAGTAATTTCAAAACTTTTCATGACTCTTAAATCTTTTTAACCTTATCATTGCAACAACCGTGGGCACCAAAAAATGCCTTGAATATAGTAATCCTTGACTGCGTTCGACTGCCGACGAGAGCACAGTTGACTCCAACTGTTCAACTGACTGTAGCCAACAGTCTCTCTGGTAGAAAACAAAACAAGGGACAAGAGCGACGAAATGCTTACTGTTGACTATTTCTAGTCATCACAATTCGAACGCTGCATTTTATGTACCTACATTAGGTACGCAACGTAACAAACGTAATGTGTTCACGGTTGGTAAAGTTAGGAAAAAGAGTTCGACGCTTTGAGTAAATAGACATGGGTATACACATATACATCCATATATGTCGGGCTTACAATGTTGTTGGTGCTCATGATAATAGTCTTGATGATAGTGAATCCCTATATCTTCAATCTTCTTTCTTTTTCCACCATTATCACAATGGTACCGTCACCAGCGTAAAGTTCCTACTTTTGCATTCATAGTAATTCATACACGAAGACTCAAGCGTATGCAAGTTTTTTATTCTACTGGGCAATGACTGACTGTGTCTCGCTGCATATTGCTTTATTTGAGCTTCTCTCTCTTTCTCCCCGTTCGTGTAACCTCAGTTCACCCTTTCAGTTTCAGTTCTGATCTAACTTCTCTTTATCCTTGTTAGATCTACATGGTATATGTTTGTATTATTATTATGCATCCTTAGTTCCCACTTTTTTAGCTACTACTACTGATATAGGCATGTAGGCAACAGAATTAGTTATAATGTCCAAAAACAAACTAAAATGATACATTCACGACGGCGGTGATGAAGATAATGACATGTATTTGCAGAGTCGTAATCGAAGATATAGTAGAAGCACATCACCGTGAAGGCTTACGCATGGTATATACATATACTACAGCATTTGCTTACTGTTCTCAGAGATCCATGACTTCATTTACTACAATGCATCATTACGCTGTCATCAGCAGAAGTAACAGTCATTGAAATATATATATAATTTGATGAAAAACGTACTTTTTCTTAATCCCACTTGTGAATGTTTTGCTTATATTAAAAAAACTTGCTTGTTTTACTTTACACTTCACACAGTTGGATGAGTCAAATAATAGATGCCTTCCACAACTCAAGGCCAATCCTAGGTAAGAGTTTTTATTAAAGTTTTTGGGGCACATACATAGTATACCAAAGGGTAATATTAAGCATACAGGACGTAAATCTAACTTAATGCGTGAAAAAAACAAACATGTAAATCATATTCACATATTTGATGGTAAGGAAGGAATTATGTAATGTTCAGACTTTCCTTCATGAACATTTTATGTCTTCATACATTCGTAAAACACTTGACAGCTGAATGCAAGATGGTATGGTTGTAAATGAGAATGTATGAATGAAATGGCACCCATAAACTTTGTCCTTAGTCCTAACTCTTTTAACGAAATGGAACTGGCGCAGTGAGCGTTTAGGGATTCTCTTCATTCATATACAAATGATTTGAATGAAAAAATAGTTTGTTCCATGAGGCTCATAATCCTAAACCGTGCAGAACTAAATATACGCTGGCAGAAGTAAATTACAAGATGTGTGCTGTTTAAATTTTCTTTATTTAGGCAATCAATACATTAATCGAGGAGTAAGTAATCTTTAGACATCTTAGTAGCAAGTGCACCTTGAAAGGCAATTAATTTGTACAAACAAGTAAAATATGATCACAATATTCTTCTTTAAGACGCAATTTCAATTGTGCGTTTACTTACATGGACTTGGTGCAAAAACACAATTCAAAGATAGAAATCAAATACGTTACAATACTTGTCGTGTAACTGACATTTTATTGTTGCCTTACAAAAGACGTAACTGCTATCGGATTAAACTGCCAACGCAAATATAATATAACCGAGCGACAGTCTAGCGACAATAATCCGTGGTGTAACGCAGAAAATGATCTGTTTGTCAAAAAACGCATCAAGGTTTTCTTGAAACAATATTTGTACATTCATGTATAGTCTTTTATATGAGTCCTGATTCAGGATAAAGTAGAAACATTAGTGGTTATATAACCAAACGCAATTACTACTGACAAAATATCCCAGTGTATGTATCTTAGACCAAGGGGGACGCATTCGAAATGAAATGCAACTAAAATACATACATTATACAAAGAGCGTACTATAAGTCAACACACGAACTCGAATCATTAACTTTTCGCACATTTCCTTTTATTGCTTTATTTAAAGAAAACAGCAGCCAAGTCAGAAATAACACAAGCATAATGACTAGCCGTGTTGACATAAAATGTGCCACTCTCTGTCTTGCTAATTTGCTAAATAGAATTTCATAACCTGCCATTATTATCACCTTGTTCCACTTTCTACCTAACATCTCATCCCCGACTCTATCCTCCTTTCATCATTGTATTGCATAAAACGCAAGAGTAACTTTTTACCCAACACCCACCACCCAAGAAGTAAGCAGGAAGCAGGTTCATCCAATCCAATTATTTTGCTCAGTGAACAAAATACGCTTTCCTATCAAAATTTTACTACTGCTACACACACATCGTGACGATGGAGAAACGAGCCACATGCTAGTTGCACAGGTAGATAGGTAGAAGAAAAGAGTTGTACACAAATATATGGTATCAAATACCTAGCTAAAGTATGAAACCAAGATACTTCTCTATATCAAACTGAAAGTAATTCAATGTCTGCTTGACCTCTTATGAGAAAATGTGTATTTTACTGCAGATATAAACTTACTTTCCAGACGATTCAACTTTTCCAGAATTTAATGCGATACGTGACTTACAAAGCGTTTAACAAAATAAGGAGCATTTGGTATTTAGCTGACCATGGTGCACCAAAACTGAGATAGTATACTTTTGACATGCTTGCCACTTTACCAACGAGGGTAAAAACTGGAGAAATTACGTAGAAAGCGGTGAAAATTCTTATTTTCCTTCGTGGAATGGATTGGGCGAACATATGGTGCCTATGCGGAGTGAATATATATTCACTCATTCCCCTAGCCAAAAAATTCAGGGCAAATCGTAATAATGCAATGCTAGGTGTATTTTCCTAATAGTTCTTAGTATGCAATTATCTAGCTTGTCCAACCAACTATTAATTTACTTCCTATTTCAACTTATCTAATCATAATGCGACAGGATGTCAATAAACTTACCGAGACCAGGAAAGCAATCAGGATTGAAGTTCTTGCCAGTTGGTTGCTGGTTGTACCTAGTTAGTAGTCACTTTATTGTCTCCATACGCAAAAAGGGGATGACAAGAACATCATGGTACGGCAAAATGTGATATAAAAACGGAACCGTTCACATTAAATGAACATGGTGCCATGTTGCGATACGTTCAGGTTCAGGTTACAATCAAACAGACGATAAAAGTTTTATCGTGCATTTATCTTGACACGTGGATCTTGCATTGAAATCCATGCCACTCTTCCAAGGTACATGTCACTTGGAAGGAGGACTCAAATGCTCAAATGTTATGCCGTGAAAGCAGAAGAAAGCTCTAGCGCTAGCAACAAGTGTTGTTCGCTTCGTCAATAAAGAGATAGATTTCTCACTTACCTGTAATTAAAAAAAATTATTCATAAATCATATTATGCATATTTCTGTATGCTATTTATTGTAATTAAATTTTAAAAGCGCATACAATAAGAAAAGAATAATGGTAGAAATGAAATGACAACAATCAAATTGTTAATTCAAGCCTTGTTAGACAAAAATGCAACAATGCTAATGACATCAAATTTAGAATGTGCATGTCTTTCTTTTTACATTAAAAACGAAACTGTAAACTGCATTCACTACGCATACATAATTACAAAATAATGATTGTGTAGAACGGTATTGAACAAAACTACCTGTTCGACCATAAATGATTGAGTCAGAATCAGGAGCATGTATTTTGTTATCATGCATTGTTAAAAACAGAAAAGGGAATACCATAAGCTATAGCTAATCGTCACAAAGTATGGAATAGCAGATCAGTTGCAGACTGCAGAGCGTGTCAACAACCTGATCTGACATGACAAACGGGAATGGGAATAAGATAGCACAAAAGCCAAGGCACAACTGCGTCCAAAACCAAGGCTTATACAAATGGAGCATGCTAACAAAAACAAACCCATATCATTCATGATGGAACGATACATTCAAGGATCAACTTTCCGAACCCCATGTCAATACCTTCTACACATACTGTCTAAAACCTACACTGACAACTATAGTGTAGAGATGTTGATGCCTGCCAGTATTGATTTTATTCTGGTGAAAAGTGTAATCCAAAAACAAGACTGAGCCAAAGGGAGGTTTACCCTAATCTTTCAATAATACGAAGAAATTGGATTCAATTGGATCTGTCAATCGAATGCAGACAGAGTACATGAACAAGAAAGAGAACCGCAACAGTATAGTATAACGACTCAAGCAACTTCATTTATTTCCTTCAACTCATACACGAGCATGGAATCTTACTACGCAGGAAAAAAGGGTTCCTTGCAAGGCCAATATGGTAAACTATATGAAACCTACACCGGACCAGCATGTCAAACAAAAACTATGCATCTGTGTTGCTCAGCACGTTCTTGAAGAGTAAGACGAGTAAGTGTAGTAGTGTTTTCAATCTTCCAAACCATTCACGCTTATGTACAACATGAAACCTTTCAAAGTCACGCTTTGTTTAATATAAAAAGGACCAATCCATAAAATAAGACCGAGGAATTTGATTGGTTCCATTATATTATATGTATAATATACCTAAAAAAAATTCTGTAATAATATCACACTAAAAAGAAGTTAAAGTTAAACCGATATTGTAAAATGTAAACCCAGACAGCTTATTTTGATGAAAGCTTGCCATTGAAATAATGCGTAGAAAATATACTTTCAACTTTGTTACAAATCAATGATAAACGGTTTTTCGAATTAAAATATTTTCCTTCATCTATAACAATATATTGATGCAGGCATAAGTATGTATATGAAATGCAGGTTTTTATAAAGTGGATAAATTTCTCCTACACACTCTGTAAGTTGACTGTGGACTAACTATTTCAATTGCAATGAAAAACTATATAATTTACAAAAATACGGCTATGATGTATACGGTCCTCCGCAGAAGCTCAAATCCGGGGACAATGTGATACTAATACTTTGCAGGAAATACCGTGTGGGAAGATCCTTCCTGTCTGAGAACCTTGACAGTTGATCAATCTACTAATGCATACCTTCATTTCATTCCTGTTGTTTAGTTTATATTCCACAAACTCAAGCGCTACATTTTCTCTTTTCTGTTCATCGAGTAAAGAGTAACCAGTATTTACCGTGCAAAGGCAAAGAGACAAACTAAAACAGACTTGTTGATGGTATTTGTCCTATCTATTATCTGAATCTAAGTCCAACAGGTTCACCATGCGTTATACATACGTCATGTCGTAGTCATTCATGAGTGAACACTAGACATTTTTGTGTATACCATATATCTTGCTTAATTAATGCATTGACATTCAGGTAAATAACTAGTACAATTACACAATACAACGAAGATTTTTAATAACTACCTAATCATAAAACGTTGATCCAATTTTACAATAGCATTGAACATAACACAATCAATCAGTTCATTGGGTGACAATTTGGCCAAACATGAGCGTTTATTTTTGTTTCGATCTTGCGTAGGCATATGTATTTGAGTAGTAAAAATATAGCATTAGCATTCTGTATCATAAAAGTCGAAAGTACATGGTCATAAAGTGACCACGCAAAACCATTAAGCGATCGTAAAAGCCTTTTTCCTGCACCAAAACGAAAATTTCGCATTAAACCAATAGATTTGAAGATGAAAATTCATTTACCAGGTCATGTCAGTTATAAAAATAAAATAGCTGAGTCCATGTAGCCAGGCCAGGCACTTAGTGCTTAGGCTAACCAAACTATATATGTCTATAAAATGGTACTTTCGTTTTGGCGCAAAGTAATAAATCTGCAATTCTGTGAACATGTGAACATATTATTTCAGTTATTTAAAGATTCGCATTGGAAAATGTTCCAATTTGCAAAGCCAACGTTGAAATTGGATATAAAAGCATTTGAACTTGAGCACTTCCTATCAGACATCTTATTCTCGTTAACCTATCTTACATGACTAAATAAAGGATACCTCATATTCTTAGCCATTAGTGGGTTTTTAATAATACACCAAAAAGAAATCAAAAAGCAATAATCCTTTATTTCTAGAAAATACCATGTCGTGTTATCAATTATTGAGTCTTGGGTGGGTTGAGTACATGATAATAGTACCGGAATGTATCAAGTTGACCACTTCAGCAAGTTCAGCACCAAATATTTCGAATCATCCATAGCTGTCTACAGCTATGCAATGTAGCAATCATTTGTACCATCATTGCGTAGAGTTATGTAGTTGGATTCCACCACGGTCAATAACAATAAACATACAATGTAACTTGATCAATTCTGCGTTACAGCACAAAAAAGCACACCCAAGCCACTTCGTTCGAAAATGAAACTTCTAATTTCATATTAATAGAAATTTCGTACGCCTACTCCAAGCGTCATAAAGTATTATAGAACTTTAACCGCAGCAGGTCACACAAGACAGTGGTACACCAAAAATACATGTACATATTTATGTATATCTTTCATATCCGCCGTAACCATATGCAAGAATTCTGACTATTGGCAAAGGAATTGAATTACAAGCGAAGCAAATTTACGGAACATAAGAAAATAATTCTGTACATGTATAATAGAAAGCACGAAAAAATACCAACCCTACCTTCACAAATTTCTCCTGTGTCGAAAGAATGTCAAGAAAAAGGGCAAGTTGTTCGCTGCTCTTATGAATACCCTTGTTCTTTCCCATACGGGGCAGCGTGTTACTCAGACAAGTCTCTTCAGTAAAAAAGCTTGCATGCGTAAAACTTTTTGACGAACTCATGGCACTTCGTCGGAATGAGCTCTTGTTAAAAACAACTTTTATAGAAGAGATACTTTCCTTACTTGAACTTCTTGCTTCGTTTAATGTATGGAATTGACTGCTTGAATCGATATCACTTGATTTATTTGTTTTACTATCATTATCTACAATTGACGTTGCTCCCTCAGGTTTCTGGAGATCATTATTACAATTCTCATTGCTGCTACTTTCATTGCAGCAAGTGTCGTTATTATTATTACTACCACCTTTATTACTATTATTATTATGTATTTTTAAGCTTCCAGAGCCTGGACTGGTGTCATCGGAAATTGAGCGACTGCCACCCGATGGTGAGTTACTGGTCAGCTCATTGCCATTTACTGGATGACCATGGAATGAGTAACTGAGACATTTTGATGACTGATATAAGCTCGGTAACGGACCAAATGTTTCAGATGATAAATCCTGCTCACTTGAAGAGCAAAATGATGTAGCAGCGACCGCTTTGCTTCCACTAGCACTTGATGAAGTACGACAAGAAGTACTAGTGTCACCACTACCCCTACCCTTACTACCATTATTGCCGCCAGACAATTTGTTACGAGAGATAACTGGTTCTGGTGTGAAATAACTAACGGGGAACTTTTGAGTGTAACTTGAGGGCAGTTTACTGCTTGAACTAATGTGTCCATCGGGAATCTTTCTACCGGCGCTACTACTACTACCACCGTTGATGTTTCTTGGCGAGGACAAGGTACGGTTACTGACTGGACTTGCATTGACAAGCAGATGTTGAACGGACGTGGCTCTCCCACTGCCGTTACCCAGTATCGACGGTGCACTAGGTGGTAGTGACAATGGTCGCGGTTTTCTCCCAGTGAACAACTGATAATCACTGTACGAAGATGGAAAATTTCGCATGTTCCCATTAGCAATGTCCATTCCATTACTACCGGTGGGATTTCCATACATGTGGGATGAAGATAATGAAGCTCGGGTTCGAGTGCGACTGTTACGTAATTGGGATCGTCCTGCTGTCGTGGATGGTGATGATGATGTTCCAACAACGCCGGTGGCAAACACAAGCTGTCTATCCTCTTCCCTGAAGTCATCTTGGTCTGATTCGGATGATGCGGTAGTGGTTGTTGAGCTACGACGGTGCGGAGGATGGTGATTTGCATAGGGGTATTCTGAGCTTCCAGCAAGGGAGGTATATGAAACTCTTCTTCCTGCTATAACTCCACTGTTGTTGCCTTTACCACCGTCAAACTCACTTTCGCTTCTTTTCCTTCTTAGAGAAGACGAAAGAAATGAATGAACTGATATACTGGAATGCATTTAATACAGCTGGGCACAGCTGCTGCGTGTAAAAAATTTAATGATGATAAGTGGCAGGATTAGACAAATTGTTTTGAAAGAGAGATTTATTTTGAATCATTTCCAACAGTTTTATATAGTACGAAAAACTAAAACACACCCCTTTCCCATTGATTTATTTTTGCTAATGGAAATGGGAAATAGATAGCCCTAATTATTTTCTTACACAGCATCTACTTTTTCGCCCAGGTTATGAAAATTCATCCTACCTACTTTAATCTGAGATCGTTGGCAATCAAACTGATCAGAAACCAGTGTCTCAGTAGTAATATCATTTCGTTTAAAATACAAACCAACATTTTCCTTAAAATAGATATTACAGTTATCCGATGAATGACACTATTTCCACTTGTCTTAAAACGAAACACCTCTTTCTCTCAGTTTTCATCACTCGTCAACTCAGCAACACTATACGTTAAGGTAACACAATCAAACACATAAACAAAAAGACTCAAGTTATTCACACATAGCTGCCACTATGATGATCATGAGCACCTAATAAAAGTTTCACCAGCAATAAAATTTCCATTCTCTTTTTATACAAAAACCGGAAGTATACATGCACTTGGATACTAACAATCTACACCTTTCTGCATAACAAAATCTCTTTGCTTCTTTTTTCATTTAAATGGAATTCTCAATTACTCTTGCTGTCACCCCACTAAAAATGCCACCACGACTGCACCTCTAACAAGCAAGCACAGTAACGTAACTCATATCACTGAGAGAGAGTAAAAAGTTTTTCATGATTGCTACTAGAGAAATTGGGAGAAATGAACAACGATTTTAGTAGTATCGGTTGTAAGAAACGGGAATGAAATCCCCAAAAGCCGAGTGAATGTATATAGTAGATACGAAAACACACACACTTTCTCTCTCTTACTAACTCACTTTCTCTTTTCTCCTGGTTCTTGTACCCTAAGCTGGTTATTACTCTGACCGAGAAATGGGTACTACAGATTCCAGCATCCACCAGAAAGAACTCCAGATGAACTTACTAAAACCTCAAGAGTTTCTCTGGGTTTTCTCACTCCCTATGAGTTTCAGTTTCTTTTTACGGCATGCCATGCGCCAGAAACTGCATTCAACAACATCGAGACTCTAGTTCATCCAGAAATAAAGTAAATGGTGGAAAGAGAAAGAAGGAGAGAGAGAGAGGGGTTGTTGTTAGAAGTGGTGGTGGTGGTGATAAACCTAAACACTTAAATAATACACAGTCAAGTAGCGGAACACTCGCAACCAAATATAGTGCCTACTTTCTTTCACGCCAGCAGTGTTATGGTGGCAGTCTTTTTAAAATAATGCTACAATGTTGTACTCCCTGTAATAGTGTACCTATATTTTGGTCCAGAAACATTTCACATTCCACACTTTCAAAAACTCTGAAAAATTTCACTTTGTTTTAACGGTAGAGTGTCTGATCTCGACAATGGTATATTTAAGGAAGTATTTTTTTACTAGACGAGAATCTGAGTTTGTTCGTGTATTTACAAAGTGGACGTATGCATTTACATAAAAACCATTCATTTCTAAAGTATTACTTAAAAATTTATCAATTTCAAGTTGATTTACAGTAATTATTGAGAAGGAGCTACCACATCTTGATAATGTATGAAAGCTACTTAAAATTGGGTAAATGAATGTACACCATACACCTTGAAATTTTTAGGGGTTATGTAAGATGCATTTAACTCTTGTAAAAATTTGAAAGAAATCATGTGACAATGTCGAGCAATTTGTCAGTACAATAAAATATTTTGAATATTTTAAAGCAAAAATATGCATTGGTATATTCACATCTGTCTACGGTATCTTGTAAATTGAAGAGTAGAGGGGAGAGAAATGTTGTTGAAATATTCCACGGTCGAATTTGGGTAGATTACCATTCTTACAAGAAAATCCCATAGCACTATATTTTAAACAGCAGGAACACGACACCAACAAACGTTCATGAAGTAAACAGTAGGGAAAAGAAAGCATCTACTTCTATTCTATAGCTACAACTAACTGTATGTCAAACTTTTTTCACAACATCCTACGATACGGTCAGAATGCAGAACACTTTAAAAAATTGAACGAAGGCGACGGTACTCTGTGTTAAACGATAGTTGTTTAAATTCTGTTGTGTAATCTAACCAGCCATAATAACATGCCTTGCAAAAGAAGTGAGTTGACTGCACCAAAGTTTGGTATGCACAGCTTAAAACTTGGAACACATCAACACTCGACTAGGTAACACTATTATTCCGCACGAACCATTCACCTTTTTTTCAAAATAATTTTATATTTTTATGCTATATATGTAGCAATTTATCATAAAATTGGTATTTTATTTTTAATTTTAACAAAATGTACGTACATCAACGTGACTGCCATAATGTTGCGTACGATTGCATTAAACAAAGATTTATTAGCAATGTCATGGACAAGGAAAGTGGCGCTTCTATTTCTACTCACAGAGGAAACACGTTCCTAGGCAAGAGCCAAGATTTTGCAAGTCGGCCTCTCTCTCTCTCTCTCTTCTGTTTTCTACTAACGTAAATGTGTTTAATTGAGCTACTTGTCAACTTGTCAGTCCGTAAGTCCAAATATGACAAAATTTGTAGTTTAGAAATAATTCATACTTGGTCCTACACTTTCGGCTAATAATAATAATAAATAAAAATAATTGTTCCTTTCAACGGACGCGAGGAAGCTTGCCTGTGGCCATTTTAGGAATGGTGTTTGTTTATTATGTGCCTGGCTACACTAAGGAAGCATATTGCTTTTATGTAACTTGTGAAAACATTAAATGACTCTTGTGATCGTCCTTCCAACTTACAGAAACGTAAACTGAATTACAAGTGCATCATTTTCCAATGTATCTAGGTCTAGTGTATGCTATTATAATAAACTCCCCTCAATTTTCCACATTGCCACAGCTGCGCTGGTTTCAATTAAAATTTCTTCCATCAAGTTCAATGATGGTCGAAATGGAAGAAATGGCGGGTGACTGATAACTTATCAGTGATAAGTCTCAGCAAAATGCTATGGTCTGGTTTATTTCAAAAAATTGGAAACTTAATGCAGCGCTAGTAATTATGTACTTACTTACTATCACAGGATATCTCTATGAGTCAAAAGAATTTTCTTATTTCAAATATGCATAACGTTGACTTGGCTTGTCTCGTTTTTTGGATTTTTATTTTAAGAAGGAACAAGATTTTTAGGAGTTTATGTGAGCAGTGCAGAATCCATTTAACATCACTCGAATCCGCCTTCATAGGTATATGTAGTTACTTAGTGAAATCATGCAACATTCTATCCGAAGCAAAACATTTCACAATAAAATTCGACAAAAGGATTTTTTGTTAAAAACTTCAAATTGCTCTTCAATCTTCATTCAAACATTTTGGCTGCATTATTAGTTGAGAAAAATATAAGTTATAGCATATATGTACATATACAGCGAAACGAATGGACAAAGTGGTAATGATAAATAATAGTAATAAATACCTACTTACTACCCACAAAATCATGTCATACATGGAACTGTATGCATTTATGTTATGTTTATGTATGTATGCAAGGTATGTAAGGATTTCAAAATGTATCAATGATAAAGTATCATAAAACATTTACACTCGCTTATACTTATAAAAAATTAGTTTCATTTCAATAGCATTTGATTTCTATTACATATCTTCATTCCCTTTTCCTCTATCTATGTATCACTTTGGTAGGATTATACTTACCGTGTTAACACATAAGCCCCTTATGTGTTAACATGCCTTGTTAACACATTAGATCTTATGTGTTAACAACCAAGACCGGTCCTTATGTGTTAACATCGATGTTAACACATAAGAGAGGTGCTTATGTGTTAACATTTCTTATTGATTAAAAGGTTTGCTAACATTGCCCGTGACAATTTGTCGAGCCAATTAAGCTCAGATGTGAATTCAGTTGCCGAGATTGTAAATGTTGGTGGAAAACACCACTTTTTAACCCTTCGTTTAAGGACGACAACAAACGGGCCTTGTAAGGCATGCATGCCTTGCATGTACTTTATTCGAATAGCATTTATAAACCTTTTGATCAATAAAAGATGTTAACACATAAGCACCTCTCTTATGTGTTAACATCGATGTTAACACATAAGCACCTCTCTTA
>JAHZMV010004097.1:0-20777 GCA_027743765.1 Coecobrya sp. COE2 | reverse complement strand
AAAAGGGTCTTGTACAATTTTAGTCACTTGTCTTTAATGCTCCAATATCACACTGCTTAGAACAAATGGAGATACAAAATATGCAATTTATATATTACATGGGAGGATTGGCTAAATGGAGTGTTTGTGAGTCTCGTTTTTAAGCAGTAGCCTAGAAAAGTTCAAGTGGCTGCCTATAGCTTTGACGAAGAATCAAGCTGACTCAGCGCGGTTCTCCATGTGAAACTTTGTGAGATTGTTGTCAGCCATAGGTTGGTATACTACCATGTATTTGTAGTAAAACGGTTCAACGTACAAACACTCCTGGTGTGATGCGACACCTCTACTTGAGCGAAAATTCACGTAAAGTTATAGCCGTTGTAGTATATTTTGTAAAGTTTACAAAAGCACTCGCGGCTGTGGCGGCGACGATCAAGGCTAGAGAAAATGGCCTTCCTGAGAGGAAAATCAAACTGGAAAGTAGAAACAAGGTTGTGTGTGTCTGTCTTGCTTCGTTCCTTTCTCCGTCAACAAGAGTGAGCAAAGGTATAAAGATTCTACTTTAGTGATAAAGTTTAACTGGCAGAATAAGTTAGTGAATGAACGAGTAAGAGAAGAGGTTGAAGCATTTTCTTCGTTTCCGTTCTATTGTCTTTGTGACATGTCAAGTGTATGAAACACAATAAGATCCATAATAACATCAAGACATTTGCAGGATTCTCTTGAGTGACGCATGGGTGATGATGAAGGTATATTCCACACTTTGCATATATTCAGAATGCTTTCTCCTCCCTTTTCCTTTTATTTTAAACATTAGTGCGTATGTCTCCCTTGTGTTCTGATTAATACGAGATAAGGTTGAAGTGACTTACTGTTGGTAGCGATGAGATCATAATGTATTATGCTGCAACAAAATTATAAGGGTAAATATATTCCTATTAGGAAATTAGAATAGAATCATGAGCAGTAGCATCCTTTTCATTATCACAAAATACTTTTTCATTCAAACACGCTACTTTGGTGACGTTGCTGGCTGATGAATTATCATTTCGTTCTATTTTACCTAATTCTGAAGAAACTTAATTGGCACACCAAAAAGAGAAAGGTCGCTAAAAGAAAGAAAGTGCTCATTTTATGGAGGATAAGTATGTAAATATAATAGTGTGTACAGCTCGATGTAAACAAGTGTTAAGAGAAAAGGTCCGCACTACGCAACTAACACGTAGACCTCATTACTCAGTCTACTTTACGCTATTCCATTAATAATGTATAACTCATGCTAAAGAAAACGGGGCCTCAATATGGTGCATAGGTAGGCATACTAACATTTTATAAAATCATGTTGAAAATTTCATGAATCTGGCATGCGTGCGATAAAAGTTGGAAAAAAGGAGTTGCCTAAAGTTGATTTGAGTTGACAGGGTGTTCACTTAATCCGAATTATTAATGAGCCCTTCCTATAAAATCACACCATTTCTTAGAAGCTTTCACTTTTAGTGACGCATAAACATAGTTTTTGGAATAATTCAATATTCCCTGTGTGTTTGTTTATAAGCTTTACTAATGGAATAAATGGTGAAAGGGAGATAGAGAGAGACATGGCTATAAAATACAACTACAGAATAAAGAGAGAACGCCAACACATAAAATGCAAACATGGAAAACACTCATTTGTCAATGGTCAAAGGGTTAAATCAGATCTGTCGACTCATCTTACTGTAATTGGATGTTCCTGTGCAAACACCAAAGCGGATCAGAACAGACTACACCAGTTGTAGACAAGCTATGAAGTAGATTTTGGTGTGCTTTAGGCATTACGTATACATTAAGGGTTTATGGATTTTCATTTCTCAGTTAATACAAAAACAGTAATGGACTGAATCGTTGCAGTGCGGATGAGAGAGGGGAGGGAATCAAAGTAAATAGAAGCTTCAAGTTTAAATGTGGGTGACTCCCTGAGACGGAATGGGAACTTAATTAAGTTTTTTTGTAAGGTTCTTTCGAGCAAGAAAATACGCTTTCATGTTAGAAAGTAGTTGCAGCGTACAGCACAGACTGGTAGAGTATAAAATGAATGTAAGTAATACAATGTAGATAGGGGGATATATGGGATATGTCTAAAAAAAAGTGCTACTATTACCGCTACTCACATTAGTAATAAAAAACTCTACTTCATAACAACAACTGCAATTAAGCCGAGCGGGAGCATAATCTTAATAGCTTAAAACGCATGTACTGTTTTATTATGTACAGTTACGTATGCTACTGCATGTAGTACCAGTAGTGGTGTAACTATTAGTATTATGTACAGGACAGCAGGAGAAGAGATTATTGTTTTGGAGGGAGAGTTCCACACTAAATAATCAAAAATTTCTCACTCTAGATTGGACAAAATAATGGGGAAATGTGATTTTTACATTGGTCTTGAGGGCTATTTTATAATTTCTCCATATTATAGGATATGCCTTGGCATTGGGACATACCGCTACTAAATGTTGCAGCAATGCCACTAAAATGATATCTGTATTTGGAAATAACACGACACGACAGCTAACTATAGGACATTGTATGCATATAATATAAATATAGACCTGCACAAGACACATATCACAGCTGGACGCGTGTTATCGTCATACTAGGCGTGAGCAATAACAGTTGTTTTTTCGAATGAGCGAACGACGAAAGAAACGAACTGGCTGAGAAGAGAAAAGCTCCTTCTCTCTATATTACAACAATAATAATAATATTGCCCTTAGAACTTTCGGCTGCATTGCATCACATGCACGGAGACATTGCCATGCACTCCCTATGTATCCACGTATATGGCACTGTGCCTTTCACAGAGAAATAATCGTTTCCAAAAATGATCACTTTCTCTCCTTTTTCTCTCTTTCCCACTCATTTCTATTCCATTCACTGCTGAACTTGCTGTGTTTGTTGGAGAGGAAGTAGGGAGGGGAAGCCGTGATAATAATTTGAGTAATCAAAATGCTATAATCTTGTCAAAGCCGCTTTTCCTCCGAAATGAAACTAAACACGTTGGTATCACACATTCACATATATACACATATACATACCTGCTCATATGCAATAGCTGGTGTGTGTAACCACGAAATAAAAGTACGTATTACCGTGGATTTTTATGTTGGGATATGTATGTATATATATGCCTCTAGCTTTGCCACAAATTTAGTGAGAGTATACAGCGCAAACTTTCACAAACCTGTGAAATCTTCAATCTTCTTATATACGTAGACATGTCGTTAATACCACCAAAAAGGATACACCACACTGTTGACTGTACTGATGATGATGAAAGAAGTTTGTAACTTTGCACTAGCAGAAAATCCTTTATACTTATATGTACGTTGGAATGTAGAGAACGCATCCGAAGCTGGCGAGCTATTATCACACATTCATGATTTCTTTCCCGTCATCAGAATGCTGATAGTTGCTTGTGCGTTCCTCGGTGTTCAGTTTAGATAATGCTACATGCAATGCTCGACAGGAATGGAATGAGATGATGCTAATATCAATAAAAATAATAGTGTTACCTACGAAGATATGGATGCATGTGTCTGCCTGTGAAACCCTTATGTTGTGAGCCATCATCGTGAAACTCATATTCGTTGAATTTGGTGTGGGTATAAGTAATAAAATATATTATGTGTTTAACCAAAGACTTTAGTAAATCTCTATCCGATTCCCATCAGTTTTACCTACAACCTATGTGTTATTCCGTTAGATTCAACATAATGTAGTATAAAATTTCACAACACTTTTGTCTAGCATTAATGTTTTCGAACAAACTTTTCTCTGTGCAGGGAAATATCGATAAGTCATTGCCGTATTGCTCTGATAGTGAGTATTCTAAAACGAAGGGATTAGTAACAAACAACTCAGCCAACTAAATTTTAACACTTGAGTGACATGGGAAACGATGTAGAGAGCGTGGAAAATTCCTATTTCATCAATGAAATTCGAGAGAAAATCCACCATGTGGATGGATCCCAGCCATGTGTAAAATGCATATACGTTTTTCAATGTCTGAAAGTGTGTTAGAATAATTTGTATATAATACAAACATTGTACAGCATGCACCTTCTACTGTATATATACTAACGACACATGTTAATGTCGCCTTTTTATGCCCAATTTCTCAACAAGTCTAATTCCTTCCGTTCGTCCATTCCTAAGTAAATTAGCGACAAAAAGGACCAATTAGAACAAAGTACAATGATAATCATCGTACAATCAGCAAGTAAATGAAGGAAAATGAGGATATAAAAGATAAAGTGAGCAATCATAATTATTGTTTGTTCATTATGTATTCGCAAACATTTTAGGTACATTATTACTAGTCCACATACATGTTCACTTTAGATTATTTGATATTTTTTTTTCTTTTTCATTGTTCTCATTTTGCAAACTGTCATTTTGTACGCAAACAATGTACATGCGAATGTACACTTCAGTTAATTACACACAGCTCAGTAGACACGTAGGACAGAGACACACACCCAACACAATTATCTTCCTGCAAGTATGTATATCGTGCTGAAGACAATAAATGAATAATTTCTATACGCACCAAAGGCATTATTATTGAAAAAACATTATCTCGTTATGTTGCTTGTGTGGATACAGATATTTGATCTGGTTTAGTAACAAGAGAACATGGAAGTAAATGGAGGGTGCCAGGCTTTTGGCAAAACACATAATATTTCTGTCACCAAGATGGATTTAAACTATGTAACTACCTTGGCAAGTAGCGAATTCTGTACTAGAGACAAATGAAAAGTTGCGAGGTTCATATAAGTGGTATAGTTGGATGGAGCTGATGCAGAGTTAACAGCAACGGATGACAGACACCAAAAAGTAACAACATTCGCCAAAGTAAAATCACAGCAGTACATTGGATAGAAAGACTGGCAAATGTTGAGAGAGAAAGAACCTCACATTGACAGTGTGCACCGTGTTCGAGTACTGTGTAAGTGGCAGTGAATCACAAAGCTAGCAGTAAATACTCGACACCTGATTAGATGTTGGGAGTTGATAAAAGCATTATGTGTTTTAAAGAACGGCTTGACAGAGAGCATTTATCATTGGAAAAAAGATGTAATACGGTAGTCGTTTAAATGAGGGTTTATATTTTTGGTTTTTTGCTAGGTTTGTTTTTCATAGCTGTTTTATTTATCATACTTGTCCCATCTGCAAAATGGATTATCATGACATCATCCCTCCTCCCAGTCTACGCGATAATAATTGCGATGATACATATTTATAAAACATATCTTTCATTTTTCAAACAACTGCATAAAGCAAATGAGAGGGAGTGAATTTAAATGAAGTCTTTTATGATCTATAATAAAGTTAAAAACCATCATAATACCTACGGTTTTCAATTTCATTTGAAGGACAAAGTGAGTTCCTTTTCATTCTTTGTACTTGACTGGAATAATTTATGTATTGTATCTGCTGTCATGAATGAAAGACGAGCTTTTTTGGGCGTTCTCGGTCAGTCGAGAAGGTAGAGTTAAGAAACATCAAATCATGTTGATGTTTTTCATCCTCTTAAAATCAAGTAAGATGAAACTGCAGCCTCATTTTTTTGAAATTGAAGAGCACTCTAGAAAATGACAATGGGTCAAGGCTGTCGACTTTTGACATATTTGTTAGAGGTAGTATAGTTTGTGTAATACGAGAAAGTACTTTTTCAAGTACTCTTTCTTCTCCAGTTGTCCTAAAGAAAACATTTGTATGCAGGCAGGTCAATAAATAAGGGATGAAGACCAAAGGAACATTCTTTGAAAACTGACAACATACATACCTACTACTTTTTAATACATAATATCAAACAAAAAGGGGATTTTTTCTCTTTTTTTCTGCGTTGGTTGTCGTCAGTAAATATATTATAATAAACTACCAACAATGTCAAGGCGGATGATGTAATACCGGTTGAATAATAAAAGTCCTTTATACAGTGTTTTTCAATCGAATTATGCAACAAAAGAATCTTTATTTCACACAAAAATAGTGAGAGAATTTGCATTTGAATAAAAAGAGATTACGACATACAAAATATCATACTGATGTTTCCACCCACGCAAGTCGACTACAAACAGATGTGTGAAAATTGGAATGTATTTTGTGAATATGTATGTCTGTCTGTGTGTGTGTATATGATAATGTGAATTTATCCTTTCCTTGAAAATGGAAAAGAGAAATGAAAGGGGAGCTGTGAACTTACTTTCTTCCCAAAACTTTCCGGTATTATGACAGCGTCCAACGTGCAAGTAGATTTCACTTTCACTACTATAAGATCAAAGATCTTTTCTAGCTTTGGACCAACTGTAATATTATTTGTAGAAGATACGCACACTCCAGTGTACTCTGTACGCACACACGTCACTTTTATTTGTATTATGGCAAACAAAGCTCTTGCACAATGTTTAATTTAAGAATTAAGTACGTGCAGACACACATATTCCCCTACCCGCACCACTTGTTCCCTTTATTATTATATATTTTCCCGAGAACGACAAAGTCGTTTTTATTGTCATGAAAGTGGGAATTCCGCCATTTAACTCACAAGAAACATTAAATATAACCAGCGATGTATGCGTATAGCTTGAAGTTGATTATGTTGACACGATGTTTCTGGTTGATGTTGTTACAAAGCAATAGAGATGATCTATTCCAATGATGATGATGGGGGTATTGGTAGTGATGATAATAATGATGATGAGCACATCTTTTCCTTTACAACTTATGTTGCATCAAATCACCCACCACCACACCGATAGAAATATACTTATTGAAAGAGACAGGAGACCACACGGCAGGAAAAGTCTCAAAGGAGTTACTTGTCGTGTATTATACGTCGCAATCAGGAAGGGTAAGTGCTTTCCGTCTACCTCTCACTTTCCGCACACATACAAGCAGTTATAAAAGTAAAGTAAATAGTAATGTTGTGTTGTTGTCACCCAGGCTTGTTCAACGACGTGATATATCAAAAACCAACACACGACTACAACTATTACAACAACTGCACTCACGCAAATGACTGCATTACCTCCTCTTCTACTTGCTTCCTCCTCTTCACTTGAAATAGATAAACTGAGGAAATGAGAGCGGATGACGATTCCTCTCAAAAGTGGTAAAACTTTGCCGTTAACGTAATAATGGTAGTCAAGTGCAATGAAACGGAATGTGTGGTGATGTGAAGCGAATGCAATTCACAATGCAGAGAGTGCAACTATGTCCATATTATACACGTACACACACAATAAAGTATTTCGTATATGGAAGGTATATAATATATGCTTGTGTGTGATGGAGTGGATTTGAAGGTCTTTATTTTCTCTAAGAATGGGAAATCCTTTGGGTGGTCACCCCAAAACTAAAGAACTGAACTCGAAGCGAATATATACCTTTATTCTTTACGACCGACCGTCTTCACTCAAACAAGATAATGGCTTAGTAACTGCGGTATGGTGAGCTTAGTCTATGGGGGACCGGTTCTACTATGTCTCCCCCAACTTTTAAAAGAGTTCTCATTTGTAAACATTTTATACGATACTCGGAAAGAATATCTAAAATATATTACATTCACTGGTGAAAAGTTTCTTTTTTTTATTTCAAGTGTGTTTTCTCTGTTCAACTAGTCTTTATTCTAGATTTCCTTTCTCTATTTTTAGCAGGGATTTTCAAATCGAATTCAAGATTCCGATGTATGAAGATGGATTTTTCGTGTCCAGAGTTCAAGGTACGTTGGAAATTCACAAGACGCTACGTCACACATTCAACAACACTACCACCGCCGCCGCACACGCTTTCCTTTCTCTATACCAGAAATTCGATTGCCAATAATGTTACGCAATATCAAATTGACATTCCTCTTTTCTCTTCCTCTCTTCCTTTTTCTCCAGCTTGTTCTCTCACGCAACTGCTATACATACATATGTAACAAAACTTGCTTTCACCAGCAGAATCATGAGTAAACTTTATTTTGATTGAGTGGAACTGACAGGGAACAATTGACAGTGTGAGAGGAGCCCACCGACGACCATCTCAACGATTGGAAAAACTGCCTGCTAGCAGACTGTGTCTGGCTTGAAAAGAGGTTGTTGACGACACTGAGAGATTCCATTGAGAGAAAGTAATAGAAAAACGAGCTGTTATATGTACCTCGCCTTGTGCTTATTTTATGTACACATACACTTCCAGCAGCAAAGAATGAAACTTGCTCACAAGAGAAGGAAGAAGCTAACACATACAATGAGGAAAAAGAATGGAACGGTCCCAAAAGATCGGAAATGCAAGAACGATACAAGATTGATCACACAATTGTTGAAGGAGTGAGACTCCAACTAGAGGGCTAGACACTACTTATTTTTCCTCTCACCGGTCCTCGCTAACAAATGCTGACGAAAAAAGTGTAAAAGCCGGAGAGAAAAGATCCTTCTGTCTTTTCCTCCACTGCTGCGACAAGCACACTGCAGCACTTAGGAATGGATCACGGTCGTTTCCTAGAAAATATCTTGTTAAGAATATGTAAGGTTTCTTTTGTGGTACACTTCACGTTTTTTGGCTAGGACGAGACACTAATGTCCGCAAGGGTAATCTTGCCCTGATGCTGCAAAATGCTGGAACGTGCAAGTAATTCCACTGATTGCACTGTACAAATATGCAGAATTATCGCCGTCAAAAATCTAGCAATACGCACATTTCATATACAGCCAACTAAATATTTTGCTCCAGTTCAAGCACTATCCTTTACTGTATAACTTCCACTGCATGCACAATGCAGTTAAAATTCTGACAACTTTTCCTCAAGTTAGTTAAAACAGGACACATTGCAAGTATGCTATTTCAAATTAAAACCTTCAGCGACGGAATGAACGAACATCAAGCACGATGGCAGAGCGCAAACTGACACTGGAACAAAAATTTTTACTGCCTTCAACCCGGGTTTCGTTTTGCTCTCCTTCTGAGACTTTTTTCATAGCAAAGGCAGTATAAAGCTCAAACTTGTTCGCTCACTCGGGGCTGCTTCACATTTGCCAAAGTGCACAAATACATGGCAATGCTAGAATGCTTACGTACACTGTACNCTTCAACCCGGGTTTCGTTTTGCTCTCCTTCTGAGACTTTTTTCATAGCAAAGGCAGTATAAAGCTCAAACTTGTTCGCTCACTCGGGGCTGCTTCACATTTGCCAAAGTGCACAAATACATGGCAATGCTAGAATGCTTACGTACACTGTACAATGAACACCACCACCGCTTTATCATCCAGCTTCGTTCTTCTGCAGTAGCAGCAGAGGAGAACATGTGAAACACAGATGTATGGCGTATACTAACTTACTGCATGCATTTGTACAAAAAACATTGGTCTGTTCAGCAGTTCAGCACTGCTACCAGGGAAAAAGACTGCTGAGGAAGGTTAGAATATCGTGAGCTGAAGAGAAAACTTTAGTTACGAGCCGTTTTCGTTCTAGGTTTCAAGTCTGATCCGATGTTACCCGTATACAGTGGCCGTTCCATGGAATATCTCTCTTTCCCTTCTACACTACTCTTTTGTAGTATTCGTTCAAAACACATCACAACATGAACGCAACGACGTCTTGCTGACTTTACATTGTTCAGTGTGTATGTGTTGTCTGCTGCTGCTGCTGCTGCTCTAGTAATACAACAAACTGTGCTGCTACTAGCATTGCCTCGGTTTTTCGTTTCTCGTTGCTGTATAAGTTGAGGTAGTATAAAGCACACGGGCCCTTTCCCAATGTAGGCCGAGAAGCAACTTTTTTTTAGAGAAGTCTTTCTCTGGTTGTTATTATTATAATATGTAGTCTACTAGCTGTGTGTGTGAAGAATCTATCCGCAGCTTAAATGTAATATTCTTTTGGCTCCTGTAGCAGCAACAGCAGAAACGCAGCAGCTCTCTTTCTGCTCTCTTCTTTCTACTCCTTACAACTCTTTAGCCCTTCTCTCCTTGCTCTCATGTAATCTTTGTTACATCTATACCATTATTCATGCTTTTTTGTCTACTACTTCAGCTTTTGCTTCCAAAATAGGACCAGACCAGAAGGACCAACATGATATTATATACCTAACATAATGCTAAAATGTACCGTTACTACACACACTACTTCCGCCGTCCCTGCAAAACTGGTTCCTTCTTACTATTTATGTGCTACGTACTATTAAAATGAAGCAAGTAAAAGTGGATGGGAAGTAAAGTTTTATATACAAAATAATATATATTTTCATTTGGCGAGAATAACGACACAATGTGTTACGTTTTTTACTACCAAGTTTCATATAGCACGGTTGTACTATAATTTCAATTCTTCTTGACTCTTAATTTTTCTTCTTGTTGTCGCGACCACGTACTTACACTTGTGCCTGTCCTGGCTTTGAAGTGTGGAGAGAGGGGCGGTGGAAGACACTTTCTAAAGGAACGTGCAAAAAGTTCAAACAAAAATAGCACGTTAAAATTAGAAAGTTCGTATATGAAAGCTCTACACCCTATGCATAAGCTAAACTAGCATTTACATGCCTGTTATTTGTTTCCTTGCAAGAGTATTTAGAAAAACAGATGTAGTGACGCAACATTCATGCACTGTGCACATTTGTGTAATATCCTTGTTTTTGCAAACAAGCTACACATTCACCCTTTCCAGTTTTTTTATCTTTACTGGTTTTATATGTATGGCAAGTAAAAGTACTAGCGTGGTACTTTAAGCATATTTTTATTCCCGTAATAGTTCATGTGTTTGTGTAGAAAATAATGAATGAAAGCTCGTGTACTACGTGCGGGAAACGCAGGGAGACTTTTTGGCTCTTGACTTGAAAGAAAATGTGCGAAAACTTGGAACAATATAGGGAGCATTATGTATATTTAGATTTAACTTGGCCAGCAACGCAACGAGCGCCAGTGTCAGAAAGGCTTAACTTTACGTCAACGAGTGTTCTGTCTGATATTGCACATTACACTATTTCCTTCCCAGTCATCATGACCATAAAGTCTGTAGGTTCGTTGTTCGGCAGGAGTAGTAGTGTGTGAATGTAATGCCCCTGATTCCGTATAATACACAGCAGCAGCAACTATATACACCCACCCACCGCGAACTACGTCACATTACACGCGAGTAATGCTTTTCCTCTTGGATTTTCATAAAAACATGACATTCTCGTCGGCAACTTTTTTTCTTTTTCGATAATAATTATTATATGAAGGTTACATAGCTATAAGTTAGAAAGTATTACTTACAACGAAGAGCAAAGGCAGACATTCAAAAAGAAAGTGGGAGAAAAAGCTCCGCCGTGTAGCTTTTCCCCTACAAAACTCAAATCTAGTTTAGCCAGGAGCACTATGTTACGGAAACAGTCACAAAGAAAAAAAAGGGTAATAGAGATCAGAAAAAAATTGAAGTCGCAGTTGAGGAAATATATATATACCAACGAAAGATGTGGATGGAATTAAGTTAAAGAAAGAAATGCCGCCTGCTTCCTTCAACTTGTTTATGCAGTCCCTTCTTATTCACAAGCTATGGAGAAACAAAACCTTGAGTCGTATAAAAGATATATACATATTTTTACCTCGGCACAAAAAGATGACTGAGTACTAGTTAATGTTCATCTCTTAGTCGGTTGTCTGCAAAAAAAAGTTCAGCTCTTTCCTTCCTCGCTTCTTGAGATTCCACTAAAATACTTAGCTAATCTCATCAAAAACTCCTAAGACATACGTGTTAAGGAAAAGGCCGGAGAGAGAGAGAAAAGGAAAACGTGCGAAAATGGATGGGTATAAATAATTGCAGAGTAAAGAAATATATTAGGTTATGTTATCTATAACCGTTTTCCTTACATTAAGTTCCGATCTTATGCATATTTTCGGGTGACCTATATACCGAAAGTTTACGTATAGTTTATTGTTCCTCCTTTCCTCACCAGAACTTCTTACGTAGGAGTAGCAGCCGGGATCGTACACTAACTAACCTTTTAATAGTCCTTAGTCCATCCAAAATGGAATGTAGTCTCCTTCACCATTTAACTCGTGCATGGCAAGGTAAAAACATTACATAAACATTTTTGACGTAATACACGTTGCAGCGATTGCCTCAAGGTGTTGTAGCACTACACCATCACTCTTTCCTTGTTGAAAAAAATAATATGAAGTTGGGTTTACTGTGTTCTGCTACAACGCGGTTGAGATATTACATTACAAAGCAGTTTTTGAACTCGTGTTATTCCGTTTTACTCTTGGAGTAGTAGTAGTAGTAGAGGTGTAATTTATTTAAAACCAGTAGTGTAGTGAGAAAACAACAGTCAGAAGTCATTGTCGGTGGAGTATATAATGCTAACTCAGGCACCAAAACAAGCAAGACCAGTCTTCTCGTCGTCGTTTGGGCGGATGTGATTCATGGAAGGAGCAACATTCTTTTGTTCTTGTACTTTATCTCCCAGTCCTTCCTCTCTCTCATGCCTTCCTTCATTCTCATTCAATATTTAATAACCCAATTACGCAGTACAAAGTTTGTGTAATGTAATCGTGGCGAAAGTCTTGAAGAAAAGTGAGCATGGAGGTTCGATTATACTCTCTGCATGTGTATACCTAAAACCTATAGAGACAGAATAGGTACCTGACGAAGAAGGAATATAATGAATGTATTAGATCCATATTACTTACCAATTCTGTTGAGGTACTTGTACATCTGTACGATGGCATTGTAAAACGGTAATAATTGCAACATGGTAGTTCACCGTCATCACTCCACCAAGTTATATAAATGTAGTTTATATACCTAGCCAGAGATTCATCTTCATGGTCTTCTTTCTCGACATCCTGTTATTTTCTTCTGCTAGTAGCCAACAAAAACCAAACTGATTCTAGAATTTGTACTTTCTCCGTATGTAATCGTAGGACTGGTTTCACCGTCAAATAAATCTTGCTCCACTCAACAGTAATTCAGCTCTTGCTTACAGCTTTTGTGCACTACTGGTAGTAGTAATAGCAATGGTAGTAAAACAAAATGAGCAAATATAATAATATTATGCTTTTACTCACGACGAGGAAAATCTGTAAGTATCTTTTCCGGTGAATATTTATATACACTCTGCAACAGTGAAAGTGATATGGTACACTACACAAACATAATTCCTAATACTTTATAAACAGTCATGGTGGATATATCATTATCATTATATTAAAAGACTTCCAATCTATATACATCATATATGTTTATCATGTATCCGACACGCGCACACCATTGTTTAGAAGTCTTCGTGATGGTGTAAAGCTACATGGCCGGATTCCACGTAACTTTCTGCGTTTTGGTGAAAATAAGTGACCAAGTTTTCCTGTTATATGTTCGTCTTCTTTAGCTTCAGTTATCTGTTCCAGATATGGCACGAAGAATACAGTTTTCAAAGTTTTCAAGGTAATAATGGATTGCTACAAGGAGGAGCTATAATTGAAGGAATGCTGTTGGAAGTCGGTCACAAGAAGAATGGATTTTCGTTGTCTCGCTGACGTACAGAAATTACGTTGGTGCTTTCACCAGTCCGCTCTTCAAATCAATTTAATGCAATAAAAATAAAAGGAACGATACCATCAAAAGCATGATGCTGATCAAAGAAAATTAAATTGATTAATCAATATACATCAATTTACTTTAAACTATTTATGAACCTTACGACAAGCGTTTTTTGTTTCTTTGATAAAGTCTTTTTCGTCTAACTGGTTATTTTTTTGAAATGCGTATTATACAAGTAAGTGTCCGTTAAAACTGTAACAATCAATTCCAAGTTGCTTTGAAGTCGTTCAGTGATGAGTCGAATAAAATGCTATTATAGCCGCCCCATTTCTCCGTTTGATATTATTTGAAACGGCAAAATAGTTTCTAACACAGCTAGGTTGTCCACCATTTTCGGTTGGATAAGGGAATCGAGATAGATATAAACCATTGAAGTAGGAAAGTCTAGGTCAACGCTTTTTAAAACTAACCAAACAACGCTTCTAGAAAAGTGGGAAAAAACAAACAATGCTCACTTACTGATAAAAACACAACCCGTTCTCAAACATTATGCTGCTTATTTGTGAAACAAGGCTTGAAAGCGTCTTATTTTCACTTGAGTTACACTTCTTGTTATTTTTTCTTTGGTCTATTGTAAAGACCACTTTTTAAAGATTTTTGTTTCCTACTATTGTATGTATAATGTATAATGCAGGTATGAACAGCCCATCACTTTTAATAAAAAACATCATTAGCAGATCTATTCTTTGTCGAACAGGTTAGTGGTAGCTGAAGGATGTATAAGCTCTCCATTCAGAGTAAAAACGCGAATTTTGTTGGAATCCTTTTAGTGGTAAATATTTACCACTTTCTTGTCTCAAGCACTAAGGCATTCACTCATAAAAACAATCCATTAGATGTTCGGAAAAAATGAGAAATGGTTGTTCCTGTGAATAGGGAGAAAAAGGAAAGCTAGGTAAGTATTATATCTTATCACTATAATATACAATGCACCTCCCACTTACAAACTTATAAGTAGGTATTTAGCTATTTTATATTCCACTAAAAATATCCGTGTATGCCTTACTTTTGCAGGAGAAACCAACTTTGGTGTAGTGTAGCATCACAATGGCCATAAAAAGGGGTTACCTGTGGATTTATGAAAACAATAAAGAATGCGAGAATCCATTCAACCGAAGACGCATGGCTTTACTCTCAGTAGGTTTTTTAATGGTCAGGAAACTTCTCAGGCGTGAATGATTGAAGTCATAATGGAAAATGTCTGACATAATGCCATATCAAAAATATATTTGCTCATTATCTTCAGCTTATGGTCCCCATTATTACCCTCCCCCAGCCTCAACTCAATGCTTGAAGATAGGACAATCCCATATCCTGCCTGGGATCATGAAACTCAGGGAGATTTATAAACGAAGCACAACTTCCATAAAAATATTTAAGAATCACTTAAAATTTATTTGGTTTAATACAAACTGTTAATTATGCTCTGCATGCATATACTCCTACAGAATTGTAAAATACAGTTAAATGCTACACAAAATTGAAATTCTCAGAGAACTTGAACTAGACCGGGAGGTGAACCCATATCATTAATCTAAGTTTGCATTTTATACAGAAAGCTATTCACTGGACTGGTGTTGTATGGCATGTTATTCTGTGCAACAATCCTCTAATAGAGACATAATATGTGAATAAACCGTTACGGTAAAATACTGTAAGATAGTATGTCTATTAACGTGAGTAATGCGAAATAGAAACCAGCAGATGCTACATCGAAGTAATTACTGGCGATGGGTCGAGAGAGATTCGTGACAATAGCCAAGTCAACTGCAAATTACATTACATAAACAAGAGAAAATTTCTATCATCTATATCTTTTCATTTTGTGGACATACATATATAACTTTGAAATGAATTGCAAAACAGGACCTGAGGGTCACTCCTTCATAGTTCATGTATGCGATTCAATCTACCTACCTATAGCTAGCAAATATACTCACTCGATGGCTTGACATAGTTTTTCTTTCTTTCCGCTACGCTACATTCATTTGCAACCTTATATTATATATGAACGAAACGAAATTGTGGAAAATGTTGATGTCATCATGTCTCCTCTCAATTTGGATGGAGGAGCCCACATGCCAAGGGCATTGTAGATGAGGTTTTATTGTTAATTTATTTCACCACATGAGCACAAGTTTTTACAGTCTCGTGGGAAATCCAACATTCTAGTCTCGCAAAATAAAATATTGTTGATACTACTGTTCAAGTGCATACGATAGGGAAGTGGGACGATGTGTTGGTGTTGGCTAATTTCTCTAACGTTTCCTCCGCAAAAACTGATGGTGTTTTAGCATACTACCGGGCTGATGTTGAATTATACCAGGAAAATATAGCGTAAGGTATATTAATGGATACATATTTCGCAAGGCACGTTCTTTAAACATTACAATTAGTGCACACAAACTCTAGCGATGTTTAATAGGTACTGAGAATCGTTATCATTCGCTTGATGCCACAATGGTTAAACCATGTGGGACTACATTTTCACGTATCGACCATTTTGCGATGTTGGATGTGTTTATACGATTCGATTGTGGTAAAACAACATAAAATGAAAGGGGTATATATAATATGTATTTAGGTTAACAACATATCATGACTTCCTATGAACGCAAAAGAAGCTTTTCCTTTCATGTATTTTTGTACAATGTACACACTTGAAACAAAACACTCATGGAAAAGTTTCAAGTCCTGATCTTTGAAATTACTAGTTTCCAATACAATGTATTCGATACATTGTATTCTCCCTTGGACATTTTGTTTATTCAATTACAATAATGCATAACCGTTTGCTGTGACTTGTATCGTTCTTTTGTGTACAACATTACTATTCATATTTACTTATGTCTCGACTCCTATCAAGTATTTAATTATTAATAAGGTCAACATTTTTGCTAACATATTTTCTCTTTAATAACCACCGTAGCAATGCTTGGAGTAATAAAATATTCAGACCATTCGTAATTAAAATCAATCTAATGTGACCGCCTTCTGTTGACTAAATACTCCTAATCGATTCTTGGGAAATTACGCTATGTATCAACAGTTAAAATTGGCATGTCATTGAAACGTCCCGCAGAGCAGAGAAAGTACCTTTCTAGGACGCATTACACAGTCAGGTTTTCCATAATGAAGGAAAAGGAAATTCCTTGCAACTCTTTAGTAAACCTTGGTATCATCCTGACGGAATTAACTCTCGTCTTCTACAACAAACACGTATGCATGTTGCGATACTTTCATTCACAGTGTGTTTGAGCAAATAAAAACATGTTTGTGGTCTATCAACTTATCGGTAGAAAAACAAAATTCTCTATTGCTTTACTATGTACAAAACGCATGTGTAAATAGGTAACCTATGCTCACTTCTCTGTGCAACGTGTACATCTTCTCCTCGTACTGACTTTCTCTCTATTCGAAAAAAGTAATGCGATGCCCAACATTTATTTACAATATAAGCCGATGCATCATGCACAGGTTGATTTTTATTCAGCATTCACCAAGTCTACCATAGACATCTACAATATTGGGTTGGGATGCCATTTCCGTATTTCACTCATTGTGATGCAGCTTGATCATGATGTCTGTTGAAGAAAGAACCGATGGAAAATACAACACAATTGATTGAAGGGCGCAAAGAAAGGCAGGCTACCAATGCCTTCTTAGGTATTCCACTATCTCTATTATTTGTATCGTGCTCAGAATTGGAAATATTTTAAGTTGGTTGCTTTCTCCCTTGCTTTCACTTACATAAAATACTTAGGTAGTTCGATAGAGGCACAATGTGCATGCCATGCATTTACCGTCAGCACTTGGCAAATGCACAAAAGCAATAGCTAAAAAATAGCAGGAAGATATTTCACTTTCATGAGAATCCTTAGAATGTTTGTTGCCCCTGAAGTGTGCATGCCCACTGCTCACATTTACTTAACGGATAGTGGTTTGGACAATGGTGGTGTAAGCAGATAGTATTTCACCATGAGGAAAAGGATTGAATTTCCTTATTTGACAAAATACGTGCTGTCGTTATTATCCACAAAATTTCCGTACTTATGGGCTGTGATTGAATATTACGACAAAGAAGTTACAAAACTGAAAACAAATTCAATCAAGGAAAATGTAGTTTGTGGGACCAAAATCACTTTTGAATTGCTCCACTATTTGTTACACATACAGTAAATTCAATCTTTATACCTCCCATCATCAATATTTAAAGAAACTCCATTCAAGTTGAAAACATTTAATTTGAACGAATAACAATGGAACAGGTAGGCTTTCTATATTTTTTTATTCTGAAATAAATCGATTCTTCACTTTGGCCCTCTTACCTACATCTATGCAAACAAAAAGGGGAAGATTTTTACAATAGGAGAGGTCACGTCATGTACCTGAAAATTTACACAACGGATTCCTCTTTTTTCTCTTCTTTTCTGAGCGTGAATTTTGTTGAGAGAGGTGCAATCATCAGCAGTAATAATAGCAATGGAGCAGAAACATATGAGTTCTGTTGTGCCAAGAACCTTTAATTGAGTTTCAAATAGTGCTTAACTTTCCGAAAAAATTCTTGCACGTCAAGAGAATAGAAAAATAAATGGATTACACACGGAAAACTCCACAACATACATGATTCGCAGTACCCTCCTCACTCTTCTGACTTCTATTACTCCTGTGCTAATACAGCAGACGCGATAGTTTTTTTACTCTCTCTCTCTCTCTCCTTTTATTTCTTACTTGCTCCGATGAAGATGGTTTATACACAATTTGCCCCTCTGCTTCTTCTGGATAACGTTGTCGAGTCGCTGGTAGTAAAAACAGTGAAAGTTGGTATAAATGATGATGGCATGTGTATGTTAGCGACTCGTCGTAAATAAAGCTTTTCCGCTTGTGTGTGTGTGCTAATCTCATTCGTTTTCCGTTATTTTTCTACTTCGGCTCAATCAAGGGCACTCTCCGAACTAAATCCGATTATGAAGTTGGCTCCTGTACTTTTTCCAACCGTTCTGCAAGTAAACATTGTGGGGATTTTTTCGAGTATAAAAGATGGTTCGGCTTATGTGTTTCTATTAGCTGCTACATTATAGAAAACACGACTTTACATCCATGTGTGACATTGATAGAACTACTGGCTCCCGAACTGCACGAACTTCTCGAATTGCTCAAAATGTCGACAGAGATTGGATGGCATAATCTAATGGCAAATTTCTTTTAAGAATTTATGATAGACAAAAATTGACGTAATAGCGCTACCCAACTTATTGCCGGTAAGTCGGTGAAGGAAATACAATTGTATGAATAGAAATAGTGAAAGAATTTTTACATTTCTCTAAAAGTTGTACAAAGATAAATATTTTCTGTGTAATTCCTGCTGTTACATATTTAGTCACCGGTCACGTTGAAGACGATCAAGGAATGATCAATTTTAAATGCAGTCAAATTTTCGGAGAACACTAATGTTTATTATACTCAAACGGACCACTAACAAATCACGAATGAAAAAGAAATGCTCATTCAGTTTCAGAAAGAAAAATAAATGTTAATGTACGGTTTTCTGTTGAACTACTGTATTTGTCAGCTCAAAGACAAAGAAACTCCCACCCATACATTCAAATATTATCCCTCTCCAAACCAAACATTTTGGTTACTAAATTATTTCCACCTAAAATAACATTGCACTCAAACAAAATAAACTTAACTGTACGTAGATCTATATGTGTTTTTTCTTAGAAGTAACCAAGAAAAAATCAAGAGTTCCACACACGGACTTGACCATTCATCCGACTGACGAGTACTTCTTGAATGCAAAGATTTGAAAGCGGATAGTTAGATAATTTCCTTGTACCAGTACAGTGCAGTTGATTCAGTCAGTTTTATTACATATTACCATTAATACAGCAATATATAGTGTTGGTATATAACGAAAATAAATGCCTTGTACACTTGCCTTGGAAAAATACGTGTGCATATCAAGCCGGAAGCTTATATTCTTGTATGAGATCTCTAACAATAAGTATTTATGTAATTCCATTGCACTTGATATTTCTCCAGTTAAGTTAGTTCGTAAGACCAAGAGCATGCCCCAAAGTATTATCCTGCGCTTCATAAAGCTTAAACAGGAGAAAGTACAGCCATGTGTTCCGATACATTAAGGCAAAACCAGTTATAAGTCTAATGTTTTTTCCACTTAGGATCGGAGAACTCTTAATGTGCCCATTTTGGTAACACTACGCGGTTTAGTGAAAGTACAATGTATGTACCAGAGTTTATTTCTTTTTCGCATCTTGCTCTTGACCAGAGTTCTGGAAAAACTATAGCAGAATAGCGAAGACATCAAACAGTCTGTTACTCAAAAAGAGCATCAAGAGGGTTCGATCCATGTAAAAGTACGCACACATGCATGTAAACGTATAAGTGCACAAGCTTTGATAAGGGGTTCGTTCATGGCACGAGTAAAAAGAATCGCCATTTAACTGAGTTAAACAGCTATATTATGACCACAAATATACATTGGTATAATCCCTGTGTCTATAAATAACTTAGATATATAACTCTAAAAAGAAACCTGTTTATAACAACAACGTTGAGGGCAAAAACTTCATTCTTAAGCTTTATAAGTTATAGCTTGGTTTGTATTTTCCCTTCAAGAAGTTTAAAAAGATCAGCAGCTTTCTTTCTCAAAGAGGTTCATGCATGAAGGAAATAAATAAAAGTAAAATGCGCAATAAATGTGAGAGGAAATACAATTAACTGAAATTAAGCTGGAACTGAATTAGTTAAAATTGTGGTGGAACTACACAAAATGTTGTTAATAAAAAAATAGCTTCAAAGTTATCAGCAATTATAATTTACTAAGAAATTGTAATTTACTAAATATAGTGTTCAAGGAATATGAATGATATTAAACGTAAACTTAAAATGGGAACCCTTTCATCTTGGCAAATCATTCAGTAGGAAGTAATTTGCACAAATAAAACCATCATGGTCTGATGTTATGATCTTTAAGTTAAGCGTTAAAGTACATGGTGCGTCACTCCTTTTCTAAACAAAGCTATATTTATACATGTACCAAAGCTATTTGTAATGCGCTTTTATATCTCCTGTGCATTAATACAAAAGTAGCAACTATTGGCACGTCTTTTCTCAAGCAGAAGAGGAATTCTCTTCTTCATTGACGTGCATTTTCTGTAACTCGCTATTTTCCT
>JAHZMV010004096.1:0-10357 GCA_027743765.1 Coecobrya sp. COE2 | reverse complement strand
AATATGTATCTAGGTAGTTGGGTATTATACGTAAGTGAATCCAATGCTAATATAATTATTAAAATTCCGAGATTAAGATCCTCTGAAACAGAGTCAATGAATTTCTTCAAAGATTCGATTTTAACGATGCCCTGAAAATAGACGCGATTAATTTTATTAAGATTAAATTTCTTTGGTGACAATTTTTGCTCTAAGTTACCTCTTTAATTGTCAGATTGCTTTGTTTGATCTCATCCCTAAATTTGATAGCAACATCATAAATCGACAAAACTATTAATAATCCAAGCACTTCAAACGAATTGAATAGAGCGCAAGCCAACTTGTCCAAAATAGTGTTGATATTCTCCAACGTAAACAATATTCCAACCAAAAAATTATTTTGATTTACAGTTGATGTATTTGAAAAATAAGTAATGATGGATTGAAATGGTCCATCAAAATTTGCATTTTTGGTAAATACTGGATAGCCAACAGTAAGTCCTTCCAAGTGTATAAACAACGTTGCGATAGTGGCTATATAAAATCTCCAATTCATTTCTGAGGTAACTCCATTAATACGATGTACAAATTCCTTCAACTTGTGGTGTCCCATCCAATACAACCTGATCTGGTACAAAATCATACACACTGACGACATATCATCAACCACATCAAACATTTGACCCACATCTTCCGGTGCCCCCAAGAGCTTATTTGTGGCAACTTTTAAGGAGACAAGACTTATATGAAGAGCTTTGATGGCAACTATTCCAGAAAGTAACTATTAAACGTAATTGTTGTAAAAGCAGTCTTGAATCATTTTGGTTCAAACTTTAGGAAACATTTAAATTAAATAAATGTGAGTGCCGTTTTGCTTACCTTAGAAAATAGGTTGACTTTAACTTCAGAAATGTCTGTTGAATTCAAATGAATTCTAAGTGGTATTATAAAAAACGTTGAGTGTACCTGCAGAAAATTATGTAGATAGTTTAGTGAAATTAATCTTTTGGGATTCTTGTGCGACCTTTTTCCTTTTGGAAAGCTGAACAATTTCATCTTTATTCTGAAGTAAGTTAAGTATATATTACGTCGTAACTTGAAGTGATTTTATCCGACCGTTTAGCACGTTGCCGATATGAAACTAATAAGGATTTTTTAATATTTTTCAATTTCAATTTTTAGTAAGGTTCCACATCGGCTAATGGGTTCGGCTATACAAATTAGATTTTTAATACACAATTTATAAATACACGTGCAGATTATTATTTGACAAGTGTGTGTCCCATCTATAAATTGGATAAAATTATATCAAATATTTATAAATTGTACACAGAAAGAAATTTATGTAGGAAATTAAAATAATTATGTATACTTTGTATGTATATGTGCGATCGTCATCGCCGAATTTGGGAGAGGTCCATTAAGTGAAATTTATTAAACTTTTGACAACTTTAGCTATTACTGCCAATTTATTAGTGCTTTTTTATGTGAAATCGCACTTATGTCAATATTTTAAAAATTCAACCTTAAATGTTCTAATATCAAACGTTATTCCAGATGTAAAAGTTTCAAGACGCTGTGAATGATTCGATTTTTAATTAACGTCCTATGAGTTAGTTTGTGACTTGGATTGAATTTAATCTTGAATTCTAAATTTCGTCATTTCACGTTGAAGCTGAATTGGTAGATGATTATTCCGTATGTTACCAAAAGTCCAAGCATCTAATTTAATCATTCAAAATTGAATATAACAAATTTAATTAAATCATAATCAGTAAAATGTCGTCAGTAATTTCTTTTACCGCACTTACCGAAGTAAGAAATGCATAGGTAACGGAAAAAAGTTTGCATGACAACGCAATCGGCTCAGTGTCACATTCTCCAGACAAGGTAACAAGCATAAATCTTTCGTCCAATGAGCACTCATTTGGTTGCTTAAATTGATGATAATGAACCCAATTTTTTATGGAGGAATGAATCTATCAAATTAAATACAACCTTACTGAACGAGTTTGAGTTTTTTAATTTATAATAATTAAGTTCTTACGATTCGATGAATTTCTGCACTGATGCACCAAAATGAACTGGATATCAGAAGATAGAAAGCCATGTGTATTCTGCCAGCAATGAGATGAAACAGCCCGTCAGTTTCCAAGTAATCTTTTTTCTGCATTATATAACCAGGTAGTTGAGTGTAATATGTTAATGAATCCAACGCTAATAAAATGATATATATTCCAATATTCAAGTTGGCGGAAGCGGAATCTATAAACTTTTTCAAATGTTCGATCCTCAGAATTCCCTACAATATAATTCGACATTATTGTTAAAGTTAAAAGTCGTTTGGCGAATATTGTTATTACAATTAACCTGTGTAATTGTCAGATTGGACTCATTGATCTCCTTCCTGAGTTTTATGGCGACGTCATAAATGCATGAAGTTATCATTAATCCAAATATTTCAAATGAATTGAAAAAAATGCAAGCCAGTATGTCCACAAGAATGTTGATGCGGTTGATGGCAAAAAACATTCCGGCTAAAAATTTGCTTCCACTTGTTGTGGATATATTTGACACACAGGGAATTAATGACTGAAATGGCTGGTCGTAATTTCTATTCGAGGTAGCTGTTGGATGTGAAGTAATAAATGCTTTCCAAATATAAAAACAGGGTTGCAAAACAAGCCACGTAGAGCCTCCAATTTAGTTCTGAGGTTGATTCGTTGATAATTTTAATAAAGTTATTCAATTGGCTTTGATTGATCCAATACATCCAGATGAGATATACCATCATACTAACTGACGCGGTGTCATCAACCACGTCAAATATTAGTCCCACATCTTCTGGCGTCTGTAGTAGCTTATTTGTTGCAAATTGTAAAGAGACAAGACTTATGTGAAGAGCTTTTATGGCAACGATTCCGGAAAGTATCTTCAATAAACCGTTTTGTCATAAAATAATTGTTATTATTTTGTAGTAAAGTTAAGGAGACATTTAAATTATATAAACATAATGGCCATTATTCCTACCTTAGAAAAAATACTGACTTTTACTTCAGAAATGTCTGCTGAATTCACATGAATTCTAAACGGTATTATAAAAAATGTTGAATGGACGTGTAGAAAATTCAGCAGATAGTTTAGCGAAAGAATGTTTTTGGAAATTTTGTACGACGTCTTCTGTTTTGGAAAGATAATCAATTTCATTTTTATCTTGAAGTAAAGTTCCTGTAGATATTACAGTGCAAACTGTAGTGATATTCACCAGTCGGTATAGTTTGTTGTCCAGTCAAAACTAAAAATAACATGTTTAATCTTTTATCTATTTCCAACATTTAGTAAATTTCTACATTAGGTGTGGCTATACAAAAATTGATTTTTTAATATCACACAATTTATGAATATACCAATAGCAAATTATTTACCAAGTGTGTGTCCCGAATTCAAATTCATTAAAATTATACTGAGTAATTATAAATTATTAAAACTAAGCAAAATATTTAATTTATCTTTGAGATATAAACAAACACTTATTAACAATTTAGAATCTTGAATTTTATCATGAATTAAAAATTAAGTCATTTCCCGTTAAAACTGAATTGGTAGATGATTATTCCGTATGTTACTAAAAGTCCAAGCATCTAAATCGCTGCACTTGCCGAAGTAAGAAATGCATAGGTAACATTAAAAAGTCTACATGACAATGCAATTGGTTCAGTGTCACATTCTCCAGACAGCGTTACAAGCATGAATCGTTCGTCCAATGAACAATAATTTGGCAGCTTAAATTGATGATAATGAATCCACTTCTTTATGGCGGAATTAATCTATTAAACAAAATGTGCCGCTTTAAATGTCTGTGAAGTTTAAAATGGTAATGTTTAAAATCTCACGATTCTATGAATCTCTGCACTGATGCACCAAAATGCACTGGATATCAGAAGATAGCATGCCATGTGTACTCTGAGAGCGATCAGACAAAAAAGCCCATCAGTTTGGACATAATTATTTTTCTGCATTATATATCCAGGTAGTTGAGTGTAATATGTCAGTGAATCCAATGCCAATATAATGACATATATTCCAAAATGCAAGTTTCTCGAACTTGAATCAACGAATTGTTTCAAACTATCGATCCTCAACAAACCCTAAAAATAGTAGCGGTATTATTGATAAAGTTGAAATGACATATATTTTTCAAATGTCACCTGTTTAAATGTCAGGTTTGTTTCTGTAATCTCCTTGCTGAATTTGATAGCAACGTCGTAAATGGACAAAATTATCAGTAATCCAAATACTTCAAAGGAATTGAAGAGAATACAAGCGATCCTACCGAGAAATAAATTTGTATGGTCCAAGGCAAAAAATATTCCAATTAAAATGTTGCCTTCGTTTATTGTTGAGACATTTGACGCACACGGAATTAATGATTGAAATGTCTCGAAGAAATTTGCATTTTTTGAAGCTAGATGATTGCCAACAATAAGCGATTCCAAGTATTGAAATGTTGTTGCAACAGTAGCCATGTAAAATCTCCAATTACTTTCAGAAATAACTTGGTTAAGACTATGAGCAAATTCAACCAATTTGTGTTCATTGAACCAAAACATCCAGACTAGATATATCATCATGTACACGGAGGTCGTGTCATCAATCACATTAAATATTTGGCTCACATCTTCCGGCGTCCGAAATAGCTTATTTGTTGCAACTTTCAAATAGACAAGGCTTACATGGAGAGCTTTAGCAGCAACGATACCGGTAAGTAACTTCATGAAGGGTTTTTGGTATTAAAATAGGTTCAAAATCAGTTTGTATTAAATTTGAAACATAATTTTAAACTGTTGTTTGTCGCCCTACCTTTGAAAATAATTTGGATTTAATTATATGGACTTCTGATGAATTCTGCTGAATTCGAAACGGTATTATGAAAAATGTGGAGTGAACATGCAGAAAATTCAGAACGTAGTTTAATGAAATGAATCGTTTCCGAAATTTCCTCTGTGTGTTGTCTTCCAGAGACGTAAACAATTTCATTTTTATTCTTCGTTAAAATCCAGTGGAAATAACCTTGTATGTTTTCTTGGTTTAAATCCGTCTGTTTAGTATGGTTCCCAGGTGACAATGACAAATAAAACATTTGAGTCGCTTAACTATTTCAACAACTTCATTTGCTCAACTTGTAGGTTGGGCGCGGCCAGAATGACATTACTTGCCGATATTAAAATACAAAGTATATCAATTTATGTACCTAATGCAAAAAAATTCATTGTCAATTGAGAAAGACCACTTCTGGAAGTGCACTTAAATTATCAGTTCAAAGTTCACACAAACAAACTTTTAATAAAATAATTCAAGCATATACAATATTTAAATACTGACACGTCATCAGCATTTCAGGTTGAGTCCGCAGGGGTATTATTCTTAATGAACTTGACATAGGTTTTTTCTTCCAATTCGTTGAAGCAGAGTCAACATAGTTATTTTTGGCTTCTATAACTGTGCAAAGGTCTTAAATTGTAAATATTTTATACATGACGTATTGTGCACCAAACAATATATGTTATTTGGAAACTGCAAAAAATTGTTTTCAATGTTTAAATTGAATCAATAATGTTTAGGTGTGACTATCACTTCAAATTGTAACGTGCTTACATGTTTTATGGAAACGTTTTATAATAAAATGTAAATAATATGACTGGAATGTATTGTGTGTTTAGTGGTACACACAATATACTGTTATATTTGCTTTTCATAGTATTCTGGGAGCATGCAATTTTCTAGATGACAGTCAAACTAGCGATAAGTTTCCCACGTTAGAAGTATAAACGAAGAATGTCCAAGTTTCTGATAATAATATTTCTTATGGTTTGCACCGGATTAAAAAGTGTTTGTATGGAACAGATTTCAATTTTTGAAAACGGTTCAAGTTATGTACCCTTTTTATTCTTCAAGCTGTTCCAAACCTGTACGATTGACAGAATTGATAGTAGTTCCAACGCAATTTTGAATACATTAATGACAATTCGAAGTGTCAATGGACTTCTCAGAAACATATTCTCTGTTCAGAAATATGCCAAGGTATGCATAGTCCAACCTTACATATTAGATAAATCCTTCTTTGTATCTGTCGAATTAAACACAACCAGATTACTACTCCCAACTGTCAGACCAAACCCAGAAATCAGCCATGATAAAAGCCTGTCATCCCCAAATTTTGTTGTGTTACTAGCTGGCATAAACATATGGAACTTTGATAAGCTCGTTTACGTTTTGATGCCCGAGATAATGAAATCCACCCACGTATTGGCTTTAAACAAGCATGACCCTGATCATGGTTATCTTGGTTGCTTCACTTGTTCAAAAATTCTCGCAACAAACAATGATGATATTCCAGCTCATGAATACAATGACATTACAAGAACGGTATTGTTAAAGAGAACAAACATTATCAACTCCATAAAAGATCTACTGATACGCTCAATAAATCTGAACAGAAACTTGAATAATTTCGGTTTGGAATACAGCAAAGACGTTGATCACACTGATGACCACGTTTGCCGAAGATCAATGTTGTACAATCCCATCGTCTTTACTGAACCATCGTTAGAACCAGATTTGGAACAAATGTGCGTTTTAAGGATATACGCGCAATACCGTAACTGCTCCAGTAATCAATGTAGAATCTTTCTCTATAACACTTTTAGGTATCAACAAGCCACACTGATATATTGGGCCGCTGATGGTAATGCACTTGCATTTGGTGCTCAATATTCGGAAGTTCGATTCTCAATTGTTTTAGAGAAGGAAGCTTTAAATAAAATTGCTCTCAGTGCACTGCTCCTTCCACTGCCACTAACAGCTTGGATTTTAATTNCTGATATATTGGGCCGCTGATGGTAATGCACTTGCATTTGGTGCTCAATATTCGGAAGTTCGATTCTCAATTGTTTTAGAGAAGGAAGCTTTAAATAAAATTGCTCTCAGTGCACTGCTCCTTCCACTGCCACTAACAGCTTGGATTTTAATTTTGCTTTGCTATATCTTTGTCTGTTTATTACTTTCTCTGTCGGGCTTAAAGATTTATATGGGAACATTTTGGACGTTTTCCAGTTTACTTGAGCAAGGCAATGACATGCGAAGCGAGAAAAATTTCAAAACTTGGTGTATGATTATATGTTGGTTATTGGGTTGTGTAATGATTCGATTTCTTTATACGTCTACCATGTTTTCCCACCTGACCAAAACACCGGATCCTACCGATATCCCGGAATCATGGGAAGATTTACTGGCGTCAGAGTTACCAATGGTTACCGAGTCGTTAATGGCGTTACAAATGGTCTTTCTATTTGAATCATTGAATGAGACTTTGGGGGAAAATATCAATGAATTGAAAAATGGAATATTTAATCGTACCAATGTAATTTCAATAAGTTTTGTGGAGACTGATGAAATTGTCACACGAACTTTTGGAGGAACTGTTACTTGTAGTAATTTGCTGTGGTCCTACGTTTATCAGGATCTAGAAGATAAGGAGCGGGAATGTGAAATGGGCAAAAGATTTGCTTTTCTTTTCGATAACAATCTAGGTTATAGGACTGTTAATTCTGGTAGATTTCTTTTACCAGCTATTGGCTTATTTGGCTATAGGAATCTTGTAGATGTCAAGGAAAGAGCTTTATTTGGCAATCCAATGTTATGGTTTGTTGAACAAGATTATTACTTTGTGGAGGATTTTATGCAGGTAGGTATGAGCTTGTTGGAAAGTGGCTTTGTTTCATTGTATAACAGGGCATTTGAAACTGTACTGCAGGCACAAGCTTTTGCAAGGTTGAAACAAGAGTGGAACTATTTTGCCTTGGCAGACAATCTTATTATGGACGGCGTTGGGATGTGGTTTGAGGGAGATATTTCAATTGAAATGACGGTGCAGTTGAAGGACGTTTCCGCTGTGTTCAGGCTGTTGGAATGGTGTTTTTTGTTGTGTTGTTTAGAATTTGTTTTGGAAATTTTTATTCATAAATTCAAATTGTTTAATAGTTGCTTATATTTGTTTACGCAAAACTGATGTCGTAAGGCCAATTTGAAATACCGTACTTGCAAACAGTGATAATGTCTAAATAAAATATGTGCACGTCAACCCAAATTGAATTTTGATATAACTTCAGGTATAGTAAAATCACTTGGAGCAATTTATTTTCCTGTGTAAAGCCATATTTTATCATTATCAATCTCTTCTAAAGTTCTGATCATCATCACAAACAATTCTACATATTCCAATTTTTGTAAATATTACATGTCACCAATGAAAACACCACATACATAAACTGTTGTAAGGTGCAACTCTATCTGTATCAATCAAGTAAAATCCATTTTATCGGAATTACAAAAATCTAACAATTGTAAGAACATATAAATAAATGTTGATTGTATTGCACTCGAAAAACGTCTACTGGTCCAACCGAGATTCGCATCATTCTTATGCCAACAAAGCTCACATCAAATCTGTTTTGTATAACAAATTGGAAAACTTATGCGATGCTGGAAAAATTGTACTGCATTTATTTTAATATTTTTCAGTACAAACTGGAAATAAAGACAAAATTTGCGCAAGATTGGACACCAAAGTCAACAGTTAGTATTTTTTTGGTTTATCAATAAACAGTAATTTACGAAAATATATTCTGGAAATCATCCAGTCAAGAATTTTGATTGAGTTTTTACTAATTTTTCAACTTTGTTTAACTAAAATGTTCACCGTATTTTTGAAAGTTTCCGTGGATTTTCATTATTAATTTGGTACAAATTACCAACACTGACTGATTTCATATATTATCACAATTTAGTACTAGTCCACTCACAAAATGCAATTAAACTTTCCATAACTCGTCCCTGTAAAAAATACATAAGCGTTTCCCGGAAGGTTTGATTTATAAATCCAAAGTTTCCTGCATGTAATAGAATACAACGCAAAGATTTATGCAATTTTCCTAGTTCCCTTTTATTTCGCACATTCTTCCGTGATAGGGAGTATCTAAGCTTGTAAAGAATTTTATCACTCAACTTGTAATAGGAACAACCACATCGTAGTACAAGTTCTAGATATAACATCATGAACAACATGCAACCTGGAAACAAAATATAGAAGCTTAACGGTATAAATTTCCATCCAACTATGGTACCATTAATCGTTAAAATCAAAGACAGAAAACTGCCAATAAGGCCAAATCCAAGAAAGTTTGATAAAAACGGAGATAATATCTGAAAACAAATGTACGATTCCCGGTACACGGACACCACTCTTAAAGCACTGCTTGATGTGGCCGATGATTCAATAAGCCATAATTCCATTTTGATGAGAATTAGCCCCAAGTGAAACAGCATAGGCAAAAATGATCGAACTATGCTTGTAGCTAGGTAACCAACCGGATAAATGATCATGGCTTTAGCAATTAAAAATGTCCATTTTAGTAGAGGATCATCCGGAAGTCCAAATATTATGCGAACAAAGACTGAAATTGGGTCGAGGTTATTATAAGCGGAAAATATTGGTAATGTCAACGTTACAAAATAAAATGTAGAGTACATGTTTGCCAAGAAGAGTCCAAAATAGTCCGCTTTATTTTTCGTCAAAATATTTTTAATTTCTGGAAGTACGAAAATTAAGAAAAATTAAATTGCCATTTTTGAAGAAAAAACAGTTTTCAAGATTGGTTAGATAATACATATACTCATCCTACATACCTTTGTAAATGGAAGCTTGTTCAATTTCAAATTTGGAAATATGATTTTGCGAAAGTTGAAGTTGTCGATGAATAAGATAATTAACACAGGGAATTATATCTTTTCCGAAAGAATAAACTAACCCGTCAAATACAAATGTAAATGAGCCAACAAGTAAAACAAAGCTCCACGAAATAATTAAAGTTAAACTGAGCAGTTTCAACGACAAAAAATAATTTACTATCAGCAGTAAAAACGGTAATAGAAATAGTGCTATACCTAAAACTCCATAAATTAGAAAATAAAAAGTACGAAGTTTTTGCTGCTCCGTTTCTAAATTCCAAAGTTGTTTTATAGGATTCCATTTCAGCCTTGTATGAACTACCGATCTGAGAATGTAGTCATCCAGATGCTGATTTTGGGTTATGACGTTAAAAACCAAGGGAGTTGTCATGGTTGTGAAGAAAGAAAACGAACAAGTCTGAAAACACCTACAAAAAATATTGCAAAACAAAGATGACTAGGTGGTAACCAAAGACATACTACCCTTGTAATAATACGAATTCCATAATTTGTTGAAATTTGTTATGGCTGTTATGCATGATTAGATGTACAATATATATAGTAATTGCTGGCTGTCGCAGTGAAAATATTT
>JAHZMV010004095.1:0-19290 GCA_027743765.1 Coecobrya sp. COE2 | reverse complement strand
CTTGTTTGGTGGAAACCTAGCCAAGAACAAGGGGAAAGTAGAAAAGTAAAAAGACGAGGAATGGAATTGAGATGCGACTGGATTGTCAAGAGGGCCATTTAATTTGCCGTATATTTACTTTAGATGAAATTGTGTTGTGTTCTATATCCTCACCTTATTTGTCCGGTTAGCCATACGGCTCTAGAGTTGTTATTTTTACGACAATGATGGAGAAAGGTCCTTACTTTTCGACTTAAATAAACCGAATATGGACTAACATTATTTTTGGAAACTGGCCACAAAAAATCCCTACACGTGCCTTCCAACCACGCTCCATTCTCAAAATTGGTTTCACTTTCTTCCAAGGAATCGGACAAATTGAAAAGTGTACAAAAATGTAATGTTATTTGCAAAGTCAAATTCCTCCCGTAAATTATTCTATATCGCCATTGCTCTGCTTTCACTGCAGAGATTCACAATAGGCACAAGAATTCTTTTGCTTTTCCTTATGTGTTCACAAACACCACACACACAGAACTATGCAAATTACTTTATACTTGTCTACTTCTTTATCCTATCCAACTTTTCTTTTTTGCCATCGTGCATAATCAGCATGCTTCTCTTTCACTTTCTCTTCTTCCAATGCTTGTATTACTACTGCCGCTCACTTTCATTGCTGCGTTATATTATATCCCGCGTGTGTGTGTGTGTGCACGGGAACATTCTCAAAAGGAGACTTTCCTTCTAAGCAAAACTGTGTGTTTTTGTGCGCTAGCTCTCGCGTCGTTCGTTGAGACCCGTTGAATTTGTCTACTTTGGTGGTATTTATGCATGCAACGGCACAACTGAACTGGCACAAGGGAGGCTGAAAACAAAACTACTTCGTATTTCCCAAAGCATTTCTAAAACTCTCATGATACACATTCAATATAAATTCATAAAATGCGGATTTTTGTGTGATTTTAAACCAATTTTTATGCATACAATATTATATTATATTGCCCCTTAGAAATTTTTTACCGATTTTATTTACAAGTTGTGCTTTCACCACCATGTGACTGCTTTTTGGTGGTTCTTGTTTATTTTTTCATTTAAATAATAATAATAATAATACACGCTACACTATATGGAGTAGGTATACAAATACTTTCTCACTCTCGCCTCTTTGCAGCTTTCACTCAACCCAAACAAAAATGGTGAAAGATTGTGCACGGATGAGTGAACTTGCTACTTTTCGCGTGTGTTGCTCTCTTTGCATTTTCTGTTGGTTCTCACTCCACGAGTCTATACTCTACTCTTATGCCATAGGTTTTTAGGTATGAGGATAAAATTTCACATTTCTATTATATTTCGCTTTCTCACCCATACAAAACTCACATTAAAGAAAAAAGTGTGAGCAAAAAATGTATCTTCCTCTCTGCACGCTCCTCTTGAAAGAGTACTTAAATTCACTCCACCATAGGTTTTTCGAGTCTACATTGCTATTTGCTATTCTTCTCTTCCCAACCACCGACCGACAGAACACTTTCAGAAACTTGGTCTTGTCATGACTGCTGCAGAGAGATCCTTTCACAACTGTATTCTGTGTGTTGCCGTGTCCCAAAAGGAAATAACTTTTTTTTGGGTGAGGATGGACTGGGAAAGACGAACAATAAGACGATCAACACAAGACAGGACCACTACAGGTCCGGTTAAAGCTTTCAAAAAGAAAAGTAGCTGAAGAAGAATGAAAGGAAAAAGTACCTTTCTGGAAACAGCATTGCAGCATAGATAGAACACACGGCCATACACACACCGTCGACGTGTCGTCATCACCAGCAAGCAAACATCGCCAATACCACCTCCAACTCTATACACTTTTGTATTTAAAAGGATTCAGTCAGCCACGTATCTGCAGAGAAAGGAAACAAGCGCATAGCTACAAAATCATCCGGTCTTCAGGAAAATAAAAAAAGAAGAGCTCTCCTGCATGACCGCCACAAAACTCTAGGTTTTTTCTCTTTTAATATTGTGTAGTTTTGGTTTCTTGGTGTGGCAAATGTGGTACTAAATGACTAGATTGTGTGGAAAAATAAGTGAAAGCTCGTAACTTTCCCCTAGCAAGGCATAGAGAACTGAAGTATCGGGAAAAAAACTAGCAAAATCATTGCTTATCCCTATCCTCTCTTTCTCTCTTACCACTTTTTTGTTTCTTTTTTCTTTTCATTTCTTTATCCGAAAGCTTTGTTTGGCTAGAAAGATTACTGCATGTTGTAGAACATTATGTTTGTATATCCATAAGAGCTATATGTTTTTTCACCATTTTTCATATGCTTGTCTGCCTCTTCTTTTTGCTCATTTCAACTTTTTAGTTCAACGGAGCGGGCAATAAGTGAATCAAGAAGAGCAAATAAATCGAAGCAAGAAAGAAAGAGGAAACCACGGTACAACGAATAAAAAATATCTTCATGCATAGCCATTTCCCTGTGCTGATGGCTGTACATACAAATTTTCTTTGTTCAGGGCCATCTCATCAGACACTGCTGCAAAATTTCCCTGCTATAAGTACATACTTAAGCATTACCATAATAATATTCATTGCTAATAGAAAAAAATGGTAAAGTTGTAACATGTTTCAAAAACTGCTGATGTTCTTCATAGTCATGTTACAACAACAACGTTACTGCTACAACTCAAAGTTTTCACTTGAGAAACTGCCGTCATGTTGGTTCAGGTCTGTTAGCCATATATATACCGTCACCGTCTTTCCTCCCTGCAAACTTTTATTTAGCATGCAAGGAGAGAGAAAAATGTGCCTACAAGTACAAAACATTTTGTAAGAATTCCATGAGCACTACTACGTTCCCGCGTTATTCCTTGGGCCTTGCTTCATATTCCAGAAATAATATATATTTACGTAAAAGAGAGTAATACGGCTATCATGGATTCTATTTTTATTATAATAAAGAAAGCAAAGGCAAGTTGGATGGTGATGAAAACAAGTTGCCAACTTGGGGGAAATGTTTCGCTTACTTGGGCTGTACACACACTAAACACAAGTACTATAATAGAGTATTCTCTGTGGCGTGCACGGGATAGTAGTGACAGACGGCCGTTATTGCTATTCCGCTCTTTTGCTATTTTTCTCACACGTTTTGGCACAAAAACCTTTGGAGAGTGCAAGACAACAGCTGCTGTATATATGTTGCCGTTACAAGAAATGCGACACTAAAGGACAAAGAACAAAAAATCTAGTTGCATGGGTGCCTTTTGTCTTTTCCTTGTTTCATCCATTTCATTATTAAAGCATCTGCATTACATAGGCAGACAGCTTTTATAGACCTCAAAAAGTACGTAAAATTTGCGGTAAGGGATGTTACGAAGAAGGGAAAAAAAGTTTGTCATACATGCGATAATGAAGCTTGTCTTGAATATTTCTGCATAATATTATCATCAAAGAAAAGAAAAGCCCCGCATATTGTATTTTTAACTTTCCGCAACACGGAAAAATAAAGCAAGATACAATGTACAGATAAATGGGAGAAAGCTCACCTTAGCAGATTCCGGTTGGTTTTATTATGAAAATTCACTTACATGAAACATTTTGTAAAAAAAACTCGTTCAGTATGCATATTGTAACACGATTCGGTAAAATGTTTAAAGATTGTACAAGAGATGATGATACAAGCATGAATTTTTCTGCCTATTTAGGCTAATGTGTTTTTGAGGAGAGCACACCTACGAGTACTAACGAGTTTTGATAAATTGAATGTTGTACAAGTACTGACATGAGTCGTAACAAGAACTCTAGAAAAAAAATATTCGCATCCTCGCGGCGATACTAAATTATGATTTTTCCTAAATAATGTACATATTTACGTACTATTTACTACTCTGGTGGAGAAAAACAATCAGTGATGCAACTCTTTCGCCACCAAAAGAAAAGTTTCATGTTGAGTAGTAATCACGTAAACAGCAAGTATTTGTGGCACACTAGTGGCAGCGGACATCCTTTATCCTATCATGAAGAAAGGCAGCCAAAAGACCAACCAGGTTTTCAGGTTTCCTTCCCTTTCTCTTGTCATCCTTTCGTGCTCGGAACTCTCAAGCAGAAGAAATGGACGGCAAATGCACTGTAATCACAAGTTCTCTTCTTTATCTACCATGCTTCCGTCTTTCATGTTCTTGTCCATCATCAAAATTAAGGAAAAGTACCACTGTGAACTCAAGTCTGGTGGTTTTCCTTTGATCATCGGTCAGAGAATACGAACCTAATCAGCAAAAATGATGTTGTCTAAAGTTATTAGAGTAACGCGTTAAGGGAAAAAAATATTGAGAAAGTATTGGGTAAAAGTGGTAAAAGCAATCAATCACTATATATGGAACTGAAAATAGGTGCAGTTTATACTAGCGTTTTATTACCGTCAAATGCAATTTTCTTGGTGGAAAAGTGTGAGAGAATAAACATACCTGCATGGGCCTTTTCTAAACCTACTCCACTTCCGTCACTACCACTTTTCTTGCGTGTATTTCACTCACACTTAATTTCTAGGAGAAAGCATAAACGGAACTGACGCTGAGGCTAACACATATAGATTTTCAATGCAGATGGAGGTTCAATGGTTACAGTTATGGGATGGGAAAAATTGCTTTTACTCTCTTTTGCAGTTTGCACCTTTAATGTAAAAGTTTATATTTACATATATACGAACCTGTCTTTTTGGTAGCAATTCATTCATCCTGGCCATTTTCCATCTAAACTTATTTGCCCCACATCTTTGAATTGTCGTACCATGCGCATTTTCTTTTTAAAAACATATAAAAAGTAACGTGTTTTGTTGTCACCCTTTTAGTTTGTTTGTCTTGCAGGAGCTATTCTTAGTGCCGACGTCGTGGCGTATGGCCTTTTGAAAGTTTTTCTGAGGAGCTCATTTAATGAATTAGTTATTGCGACAAGTAGTTATGCCCGTTGTTATAATTTGCATGTGCTCGGCCTTTCTCTTTGCTCTCCTGCCATTATTGTTGTCGTCGTAGTCGTGTCACTCATCGCTTCACACTCCCTCTTCTACATAATACTCCAAACTCGCTCCGAAGAAAAAGAATAAATGTTTATAACAGTCATGTATACAACATACCTCACGTATTAGCCAAAAAGCATTTATGTGCAGGAGAAACTTGTTTCAGAATAAATTACTGGCGACTAGCGAATTAAATTGACTTTCAAATTATCCATTTTGTTGTGCTTATAAATGTACAATGTTTCATAGACTTTTTTTATTCCGGTGGAAATGCTGCCAGAATCAGAGTCATAAAACATCCTAAAATCGCATTACCTTCACTAAAACGGGGAGCAACCCCAGAGCAAATGGCCCACAGCTTAAATCAATGAGCGATACAACAGCGAGTGTACAAAAATGACTGTCTCTGCGTAATGTGCCCAGTATAGTGCGCCTATTACAATGAGAGCGAGTACACAAAAGAAATTTTTATTCAAAAGACAAAAAAGACAACTTGGGAAAAGCAGTTCATTTCATTGCCATTTTATGAGAGTCATAGGACATGAGTTATGACCGTAATTTGTAAAAAAGACACGGGACGTACGACGGAACGAGGATTGGAATGCAGCAAATAATGCACAAAAGGTTTTCCTTCTTATGCAATGATAAAACTGATGTTGGATCGCAAAACTAGGTCCAATTCCTAATGGCTGCTGCTGCTGGCAAAGTAAATTAAATAAATGTATGACGTACTTAACACAAGACAGAATCCCCTGCAGAATAGTAAATTAGGAATCCACAACCTTACAACCTTTTCGTTATATAATGTAGTGTTCAATTACTCATAGTTATCTTTCATTGAGAGGCAGAGAAAGGAAAGGGAATTCATGGAACACTGCAGTGGAGTCAATCCGGTAATATTTTTATGGATAAAATACATAAAGTACAATAATGGCTTTTCACTTTATATGCTATCTTGTCTTATCGATAAAAAATCGACAATGTGTCGGTAGAAAATAGAGTATATTATTAAATTATTATGTCTTGGGAAGAAGAAGGTCTCCTGCTAAAAAAAGGGAGAGAAAGGGAGCAGACAATGATGATGGCATGTTCACTGTATGGTTCATTACAACTATTTTTATTTCATGAAGGTAAATAAAAGTTAAGGGAAAAGGGAAACAGCAGATTGAGCGGTGCACAGGAATGGAAAAAGGGCCGTGTAGTGAAAGTGGATGTTTAACCAAGAAAATGCTGAGAGCCAAGAAACCGTCCGCTGCAGGAAAAGAGGCAGTTCGTGGTGGCTGTGTAAGGACATAATAGGAAAGAGTAAGAATGTATACTAAAAGTTGTTGTGTTGACTTTCCTGCCGTCTTGCTGCAACGTCATGAATATTACAAAGGAAAATCCTTCTCACTTTCTCCTCTTCGGTGATCACCATACAGGGAAAGTTCGGAACTTTTCCTGAAATTTTATTTGCCAGTTGGGCCAAAGACAAAAAGTCTGCCAGTAAGTACCGTTCACTGCCAGTTTGTAAAATACAAGATGCTGCTGTACTTTTCAGTGCTGGACTATCAATCAAATTGGTTAAAATATAAATAGAAACTAATAAATAAACAGTGCCTTGTGACGACGGCCATGTCGTGGTGTCAATTGATGATGCTGAAAGTCTTTATGGTCCATGTGTGAAATTAAATTTACTCATCATGTTGTAGCATGGCCTGAATGTTAATATGAAATAGAACAAAAACAAAATAACAACGGCCCAAGCACAACATTGTGAAAAAAAATTTCATTTTCGCCAGCAAAGGAATAGCTGAGCATTACAAGCTTGAGCGTGTGTATACTGCCCCGTGCAACTCTTGTTATCTCGTATTATCTTCCTCTCCATCACATTCATTTATTCATCCAAGCAAAGGTAATGCTGATTTTCCAAGTCGTGAATCTTCAATAATGAACAAAACAGAAGGGCAACATTGGAAAGTATAATTGCACAACGTAAATCACACTTAAGACCCTTTCTGAATTAGAAATGCTTTAGGTAAAACCTTCCATGTTACACTTTCTCTAGTGTCGGCATAACACAATATTACAACTCTTGCTTATTATTGCATGTGCAAAAAAGGGAAAAACACGTCTTTATATGTCTATCGCTACGTGTGCTTGAACGAAAGTGAATTTGCGTTGCTGGAAATTCCACAACCCTCTCTTTTTAATGAAAAACATTTGTACGCTATATGAAAATGAGGAAAGTCGTTTTCTCCTGAGGATTTACACTTGGAACAGCTAAACATGAAACACTTTCCTTCCAAAACGACGACACAAATTACATAGACCGATGGTGAATGGGAAAAAGCAAGAAATTGAAGCACAACTTTGCAAGTTTATTTGGGTTTGTATAGCGCCATAGTTTATGCTGGCGTACTTTAACTTTTGGATCGATATGCATTACTGTCAATAATTAAGCCGCCAAGTTTTGGGTGCATAAAAATATGTACATTTTTGTATCATAGATTGGCCAAATTTTTATTCAGTTTACTTACTGCCAAAACTGCAATTACGTAAAAGAGCTCTACGGATGGACGATGAAATAATAAATGCTTATTTTGACGTAATGAGTTGATTACATCGTTAGGACATTATTTATTCAAGTACTCAGGAAGCTACACTGTGAGAATTATTTTTTACTCTGTGCCTCGGAGCGAAAAGAGATTTCTTAATTTTAAGAACTTGCTCCGTGTAAAATGCAAAAACCAGCGGATTCTACTTCTGCCTGAGGAATCCTCCTGTTGTTCAACCGGTTCCGAGCGACATGTCTAATTTTTAAATGAAAAAACTTTTTACTACTTTCGTAATTGGCAACTACAAATTTCCAAACTACGTACTATATTATAGCATACAGGCTGGTGAAACCAAACTAATGAAGACGAAGAAACTGGTAACTTTTCCAACGAGTTGAACCGTCTCAGTGGTCCACACTCAATGTTCAGAGACTCCAAGAAATGGGAATCTTCTTTGATCCAAGGATTTTTCCAAATGTCTTGGCTGGTCGGACGTTTGTCAGGTGAAACTGTCAGCAAACGTCTAATCAGATTGAGACTTTGCCTGTTAAAGTACTGATGTACTTGTATGCGTCCACTCTAAGAAATTCATACAACATGGCATTAAGAATTTATCATTACGATTATGACCCTCGTATAGGATTGTAGTAGCGCCTACCATAATTTGTGCTCTGACTTCATTAGGATTTCGCGACCAAAAAGGTTGCCTGTTAGTCAACATCACGTACAGATTTACGCCAAGGGACCACATATCTGCTTTCACTCCACAATACGGTTTACCCGAAATAACTTCGGGGGCACTGTAAGCCAAGGATCCTAAACAAGAAACTTTTATTGAAAGGCACATATCCAAGTATGGGGAAACTTGAAAAAAGGAATACCTACGTACCACAATAAGTGGAAAGAAGGTGACCTCTCGTATGAGGAATTTTGGACGAAAATCCAAAGTCACCCAACTTTATTTTCATTTTTCCGGCCAGCAAAATATTTTCCTGTTCTTTCAACGTACAAATAAGATAAAGATCATGGAAGAAAGTTTCGTTGTTAAAAATTGTATCACGCAAAACTTGATAATTTCATCAGAGATGAATAACATGAAACAAGTTCATCTTCTTGTCTCAAGTTATGAAAAGTTTTTTTAGCCATTTTTGTTGAGAATACTAACAGGTTTTATATCGCGATGAACGATTCCCATACGATGTAGATAGGAAACTGCTGACAAAAGTTGCATGAAAATTCTCCGCCCTTTGACATCACCCATTGGCTTTCTCAACTTTACTGAAACAATAATTGACAAATAATGGATTATAATACGTGGGTGGGTGATCGCGATGCTTGCCTGTAGTTATTCGTACGTGAAAATCCAGAACAGTTCACTGAACCGCTATAATTCGCTTTAGCTCATCATAAAACTGACACAGGGAAAAGGGGTGCGGTGGTAGAGAAAGTTGAAAATTTGGTGATGCATTAAACAAATATTCGCATTATTCTCACCCAAGTACTCATACAGATCCGTATAGCAGTACTCCATAACCATGTATATTTTCGAACTGGTGTAAAAGGCAGAGTACAATTTACAAATGCAGGGATGAGATACCGATGCTAATGTTTCAATTTCAAGGATGACACGAGGAAATTCCTTCTCCTATTTCCACAATCAAATTATTTCAATGAAATCTTATGCATGTATGTACTAACGAAGTAGCCTATGTCGACATTTTGATACCTTAATTCTAGATTTGTCAAGGATTTTAACAGCATACGTGTCGCCAGTTGCTTTGTGAGTAGCCCTTTTAACCTTTGAAAATCCGCCTTTGCCAATAATCTCATGAAAATTGAAATGTGCCTCGATTGGTCTACCACGATCATCGTGATGGCAAACCTGTGATATACGCCCTTGATCTTGATGGTAGCTTTGGATTGGTTCTATTGGAATTCCAGGCAAATCTCCGGCACCTTCATTATGGTTTGTAGCAATCATCCTGAATACTCCTTTTCAAAGATTTTTTTACCATTTATACATTTTATTTTACAGAAATTTAGAAAAATATGCAGACGGGATAGAGGCAATCAGCAGAACTTGCTCCACAAGAACGTGATCTGTCACTTATCGACTGCTTACTCTTATTTGAACATTCAAATTGCTACAGCAATGCAGTACCACAAGCCACCTTACTACGTTGGAATTTGCTTTTTTGCATGAACAATACATGACATATGATAAGAAATTACTACTGCACAATCGGATTTATAAACTACTAAGACTGCGTTTTCGCTTTACTATCACGTTTTGTTCACATGTTATATAATTATATTCTTAGCTTGCACATAAATTTTATATTACATTTTTAGAACTTTTTTAAGGACTTGAATCACAATAAATGGATAGTTTCCTTTCAAATTACATCCTGAGACTAGAACTAACATTGACGTGATGATAGTCAAAATGCTTCATCTAATGTTACTTATTGGTATTGTGTAGGGCTATACGCTCGAAAATGCCCTTTCTACAAGTACATACACAGTCATAAACTTGGAAACTGGAATGTGAATATTGTATATCTACCCCTCTCAACAGGTTAACTGTGCGAAAGGTAATTTTGCTAATCAAAACTCATATATATGTTACGTTATTATCGTGACGGACTTTGGAACATAGATGACAGTTAACCAAGATTCTGTTTTTTACATTATTATGAACGTATTTCCATTTTGCAATTAATAAAATAATCATATTCTCTTATTGAACTGAGCTACGAAACAATAAGTACAAATCTGATCTAGCTTAAAGTTGTTTCGCCGTCTCTACCATATCGATATCTACCTTGTAATATACATAGGGATAATATTCTGCTTGGCCAAATACCAATCCTGGCATATCCATTGGCTGAAAATTTAAAGAATAAAATTCATAAAATAGTCAGTCCATCATTGCACACAAATATAATAAGATAAACGAATTTTTATATTCATTCCTACCTCTTGGTATTTCGAACCCGATCCCAAGCTGGAATCAAGATGGGAGTACAAATTTTCGAGGACTTCTCTCAGGCGTTTCATGGATTTCTTGTTGGGATGCATCAACACAGCTTGGAAATTTACAGGAAGGCCGTATCTAAAATGGTAATTTCAAAATAAGTTACTTTGCTTTTCGACTGCTGGACGAAATTTCTTTTTAGTACACTACTTTTAGTTTTACTACCAACCAAACAAAGAGAATGTCATTCCAAAATTCCCACTGTGTGCATGAATTGTGTATGAATTCCGTTTATCTTTACTTGTTCTCTCTGCAGTGATATTTGAAATCTTCAACCACTTTGCGGAACAAAGTCACCGTAAACAAGCCGTGCTCCTGATCCTGGAAAATTAGCTTGCTTGACCTTGGGACCACCATGTCTGTTAGCTTTTCATATTTCATCTCCCAATCATGAAAACTCATCCTACGAAAACATTGAAAAGTAATTAGCCATCAGTTTCATAATACATCGAATATATATTAAATAATGAAATTAAGCAAATTTTTTACTGACTTGGGTACAACCACCACCAATGTAACCAGGTACTCTGAGTCCAGGACAAAGTGTTCTTTCTTGACAATATCCGCCAGATTTCTTGTTATTAGACTTCCACTGAAATAAAAAGAACCGAAATTGAAAATTTTAAAGCGAAACTTGTAGATAAATAATGAAAACAGTAACAACAACGATCAAGTGCATACGTTTGCTTCTTTTCTAGATTTTGCAGCGATCCCTTGAGATTATTGTAGGTGCTGGATTTTGTTTTCAGATCTGCTTCAATGTGTCCAATCTGTTTGCCCATAATTTCTGACAAATTTCGCAGAGACAGTTTCAACGGATATTTCGCTGCATCCCATTGAAACTTGTTGACGTAAGTTGAGAGGTCCACTGCAAAACAAAATTCATAACAGTCAAGCACCATACGTACAACTTAGAATAATATCAATTATTACTATAGCCTCATTAAAATCTTACTGTTATTGGCCAGCAAATTTTCTGCCAACTTATCCCTCTGATCCTCTAGCACCTCCTTCAGATAGTTGGCTATCTTTCTGGTAACCCCTTCAACATACGTATCCAGCTTACCAAGGTCATCAGAAAGCCCCACAAGTTGGTCAAGGGTGCCGACCTATTGAAACAAACCATAAAACAATGCAATCATAAATATGACCTTCATCTCCACCCCACATCTCCCACATTATCAATAAGAAAGCATATTCTTTACCTTCAAGTCTGGAATAGGAAACTTGAAATTCTGCGACAAACTATTCTGTTTACTTGTAGCATTGTTCAGCGCCTCGTATGCCTGAGCTGGTGTCTTGTCTCCAGGAATAGAAATTAGCCAGTATTCACTCGACATCTTGATGACCCCCTTTCAAAAAACGCTTGTTATATTGATTCCAAAGAAAAAATAACCCTCCCAAATCTTACAACAGTGTCCCTTCAACTGACACAAAATCCAAACCGCTTTTAATTACTTTTTTCTAACTGACCAAAAACTACACAGCTCTCAATTCAACATTCAAAAGGAAGCTTCTCTCTCTCTACCAACTTACTTTTAATGCAAATATATCAAAGCGGGCACTGCCCTAAAACACCAAACTGTTATAGCACCACACCAACTTCACTTAGGTAGTTCTTATTAATGTTACTCGCTTGATTCTCCTATCTATTATCTCCACACAGAAAAATACAGAATACATTTAAATAAATATTTTTATCCTATCTCTCTCTCCTTCTGTCTATCTGACTGTTAGAATTAAAAGGTAGAGCACCACACACACAATACAATTATAGTTTTAAATGCAATTTAACATGCTCTTCTTCTGCAAGTAGTCCATACATCCATATGATCATCTTCACTTTCAGTTTATTTAGTTAACATACTTGATCTTTATGCTGGATATTTCACTTCACCTACCTAACATGCTCTATGTATCATCACATCTCTTGCATGGAAAAAAAGGAATACACCCAAAAATTTTGTACATGCTCTTCATATTTTCTGTATGCAGGTGCTTGTATTTGGAAAAATATGTATGTATTTTGGGTATAAGTTGTTATAAAAGTACCTAAATCTACATCTCACCTCGGCTGCTGCTAAACTGGTCTCACATTGCCCCATCCTCACAAATATTACGCCTCACAAGAATATACGCAGAGTTTAGCCTGCTTCTACACGGCTTTTGGGACAGATTTCGTTGAAACAAGGTATTCCACTCCGCGAAAACCTTAAAAACAGAGCTCACATGAACAAGTGGAGAGTGTATGTAAAAATATAAGCAGCTGAAGAAAAGCACGTTTTTATAGTAAGCTTGACAGACTGATTAATTTTTTTAGGATAATTAAGTGTGGTAAATAGACAATTAAAGTTTTAAGAGCTAACTGGCTGGATAGTTGAGTGTGATGAGGAGTTTGTGATGAATTAGAATGGTTTAATTTGGTGTTGGTGTTAAAATCAGGTCATTAGTTTTGTCTTAATTGTTTTCCTTGAAATTTGTGAACAATCGAAAGTGAGATAATGTGCTATTGTGGTGGTGGATGGATGGATTGTTAGAGTGGACGAGTGACTCTGGTTCTTCTGGGTGGATGTTGGTTTAAATTGGGATATCTATAGTAATTCAATCTAACCTTTGGCATCGTCATCATGAGGAGGAGGAACCAGGAGGGGTCGGATGATGACAGTTCTGAAGATGAGCATGTTATCGAGGAGCCTGTTATTGACTTTGGGGGTGAGGATGATCGGCAGGAGGAGGAGGATGATGAGGAGGCCTTCTTTGAAAACTCTCAAGAGCTTACACAGCCAATCCCCAGAAAGTCTGATAGCTATGCAAATTTTCGAGAGGAAAGTCAGTCTCCAGCAAAGAAGAAAAAGAAGAGGAAAGAGAAGGAAAGTCGGATGTTTGAAGGATCTTCTCGACCTTCGATTGGGTACCGTGTTCGAGAAATGGATGTTTCAGAGGTATAAACGCATGCAGAAGCATTATTTTATGGGAAGATTTATAACGTGTAAATAATATACTAATTAATTTTAATGTTTATTTTCCCAGATTCCTGATCACATCATTGCTCACATGAAGAGAATCGTGCCGAAAGAATCTGACCATTCTGAGGGCCTTAGCGTGGAGGCAGTCCAGAAAGCTGCGTCAAGCAGTAAAGGTGGTGTGTGGATAATAAAATGTCCCCAAGATGTAAGTACAAATTTGTAATTACCTTGAATTGGTAATGTTTTTGCGTCCATTCACATGATCACTTTTACTTTTAGGTAAGCCTGTCCGATTTGCTGCCAGGTAAAAAGCTGTCACTGGATGGAGAGCAGTCCATAATTGACACTGAAGACGACGACAGTGCTCAGCTTACACAGTTTATGCCAACGGATTCTTTAGGCGCTAACGTGAAAGGCCGACAGTTTGAAGCGACTTCTGTTGTAAATGATGACTATAAGGGTGGAGCCGTTCTCATTTTACCTGATGCGGATAGATTTAAATTAGGTACGTGTATGCAATGCTACAAGATAAATATAGTAATAGTAAATATTATTATTCAATAAATAAATATATTTCTTCTCTGTTCATTTAGTGGCAACGGCAATTCAAGGCCATATTATAATTCGGGAATGTGTACAGGAGCTTCAACTTCCACAAATTAAAACTCCAAAAGTTAAAGCACGTAAACTTCCTGAAGGAATAAAGGAGCGGCACCCTGTTTACGGAGCTGATTTTACAAAGATTGTTCATGAAATGGAATCTGCACCGAAAAAGAAGAAGAAATCTTTCGAACCAAGTACATGTCAAGAATATTCAAATGGCTTCGCCCATAATTTCCCTTTAATTACGCCAAAAATCGAAATTGAAAGTGATGACAGCTCGCTGCGTAAGAGAAAAAAGAAAAAGAAGCGGGATAGTGAATATGACAATGGAATCTACACCCATGAAAATGGGTTTGATAATTCGCTGGACGAAGATAGCTCAAGCAGAAAAAAGAAATCGAAAAAGCGCAAGCGTGATGAAGAATTGGAGGAATCTTTTAATGATTTAGACAAAACGGTTTTAATAGAAGATAACGAACCGGCGCCTAAAAAGTTAAAAAAATCAAAGCACAGGTCGCGTCAAGAAAGTTGAACAAGTAGAGTTTTTATAACATGCAATTTCAATATAAAATTATTAATTTAGTAAAATTAGTAAACTACTGGTTAGATTAGAATTTATATCATACACAGTTTTTATCCCGTTGTACAACAAACGCTATAAATATTAAAAACGTTACTACCAAAAACGCAACCAACTTCCTACATTTTTTGTATCACTTTTGTCTTTTGGAGGGCAACATTCATTTCTACTCCTAAATTTATCTCTGGACGGTTTTCTCGGACAAATTATTCTGTTACTAGAAACGCTGGGCTGATACCTGGCCGCTTTTCCACTAAGGACCTTTGTGTCGTTAATAATGAACACCTCTGACAATACTTTACAATCCCGTGCGAAATCAAAATCGAATTCAGACGTTTGAGTGGCGCTGTCCATTTCTAGAACCAGAATCCCTTGCTCCGACACGACAGATTCTTGACGAACAGGTCGTTTATACAGGAAAGTTTCATCTACAGGAGCCATTGCCTTTAGTGGGGATGTCGATCTATCATTCGTGTCAGGTTCTGGTTGTTCTACCACGGATTCTACGGAGCTTCCTCCAAATGCATCGGCTGAAGACGCTGGAAGAATTTCATACAAATCCTGACATGCATCCACCTGGGTAGTTCGGTTAACCAATTCGATCACTTCATATTCGTCCCCCACGTTCTCATTGTTTGGGGACTCTGAAGAAGCCACTTTTCGTGCCGCTGCTAAACATCATAAATGCAAACAGGAAATAAGCCTTCACTATTTTGATAGGGTTCAGAAAATTTGTTTCATAGAGGTGAGTTCACACCACATAATTTGACCTCGTTTCTGTTTGTCTTTCAGCTTATCGAATATGAGCATGAGCGGAAACGTGAGAAGAATTAGGCCGAGCATTGAGGCTGAGAAGGCTATCATAGGCGTTAGGCTCTCCGCAAATGCTGATTTTAAAAAAATAGTAATTATTTATCAGATAAGGCAAAATGTAATGTATAGCCAAGTTAATGGATGGGATTTTACACGTACGTATTAAGGCAGCCATAATTCACTTGCAGAAAAGCCCATTGTGAGACAAACCCCAAATTGGATTGGTCATCTTCTGTTAATATCGATTATGGACTTATCACTTGTTGCGTTTATGATAGGTATGAATTAGAGAAAACAGGAAACGGAAACGTTAACAATTCTTTTTCAAACTCAATTTCGTCTACATTCTGCAGTGTGTGTAGTAGAGGTGCATTTTAGTTTGTAATGTTTCTACAGTAAATATTAATAAAATGGTCACAACGTGTGATTCTTGTTGCGATAATGACGATATTTCCCATTTTTCATTTCGATAGATGCAATTCATGAGAGTGTACGGTATACTGTGTACCATGCAAATGCAAATGTGCATCGCACATTACCCCGTCACATTTATTCCCGTTGTATTGATCATACATGTAACTTGTCGATAATGATGCTCGGAGAAAATGAAAGAACCAATTTATATAAATGAAATTGTAGGTGTATAAGTTTACGTTATAATTAAAGCTGCTTGTAACAGTAATGCATAATGTGTTGCATTAAATAAATACATGAAAGGAATAAATACATTTTGCTTTCATTTGACAAGAAATACATAGATTAGCGTATGCACGAGGAAAGTCATTTCCTATAAGAACAAAGAAAAAAATAAAATCTCTCGGATCACAAGCGCTGCTGATCATTTATTCCTGTCTATGGTTTTAGGACGTTTTCTTTAAACTTTCCCATGAAATTGCCACTGGGATTGTAGTTTGCTACCACGAAAGTTCCTCCTGACTTTCCGGTTGCTTTTGCAATTCCCAATTCCTTTGTGTCTTTCCACACTACTTGAGTGAAGTGGCCTGAAAAACAGTAAATTATCCAATGAGTATATGTATATACAAAATTATTATATACTTCAATACAAAATTTATTAAAATTTACCTGTGCCTCGTTGGTAATCACCATCATACTTGTAATCTTTCTCTTCTGAATACCAGTGTTCAACTGGAGGCTTTCCATCGGTAACATTGCCGCTACTCCAGTGAACATTTTCACCTGTAAATCGAAATATGTTTGCGGTTTACTTTGTTTCATGGGGTGGGTTCCTCTTGTCATTTTACATGACACTACGTTGATGAATTAACTTAAAATAACATGTTTCTGCTCGCCAACTTACCGTAGCCATTTTCACTGTGCTCCATTTTGTCGTTTGCTGCAATCTTGTCTGCCCATGCCTGCGCCACCTTGCATAACTACATTTTATACAGTAAAAACTATTGTTATTCGGTCCATGATAAACAAAAGGCATATATATCCCAATTCGAAATCAAATCTTACATCATCGCTCAACACGAGTTTGGAGACATGGTGTTTCTTTCGGTATTCGTTGTGGGCTTTCAATGCGCTCTCTAAAAACGCCTTATCGGTAGTGACCTTGACCTTCAGGTAGAAAAGGCAAAAGTAAGAAAATGTTCAGACGTACGGAACAAGTTACAAATGAAAATAATTGTAGGTAAATACCCTTGGAGCAGAGGATTGTGCCTCTTTTGGGTTGTATGATTTTCCAGTTGGCTTTCCAGTGGTAGGATCCACATGATTGATGGAAGCTCCTTCCGTAATTGTTCGTATGCTGGTTTTGGTGGAAGAAGAACCATCGCCATACTCTTCAACTGTTGTTGTTGTAATGGTTTTTACAGTTGTACCCTGTGATTTAGAATGTTTCAGGAGTGTCATATTTTCGAATTGGAAAAATAAATCATGTAATATTCAACTGTATTTCAATTTAATTTTAGTTTCCAAAAAATAACTTTTCATACAAATACTGCTATGAAATACTAGCGAATGGTTCTACGATTCAGATATTATGCAGTTATTGGTACTGTTATGCAAACATTAATTTTCGGTTTTGCTTGCCATCGCATTTTCATATTGAGAATGTATTTTGCTAATTGTGTAATTTATAAGCATTTTATTAATACGACCTTGTCTTTTGCCACAGTAAGCGTTTTCTGTCTATTGTAGACTGGGGAGCGTCAATAACAGACTAACATGCATTGAATGTTCGCACTATGCATAATGCGCTTGTGCACACGTCAGTATGAAGATATGCGTTATGAATTTAAAAACCAATCCTTCTACTAGTCCAAACTCCGTCACTGTTATTACTGTAGTGTAAATTAATCTTCATTAAGTAAAAATTTGTTTACCTTGTTGCTATTCTTAATTAGAGAGCATACAAGAACGCAGATAAATTGTGAAATTATTTGTTCATCATTAATCACACTATCTGTCAACAAGGATATTTTTGTGTTCGCTACTATTTCTCAATATAAAACTCAATCTGCAACGGGAAATTCTACATGTATTCCATCATGCAATTCATGCTTTCAACACTACTTTTCAAAATGCACTTACATCGTCCTTTTTCTCCGTCTTTTCATCCACGGATGTCTTTGTTGAAACAACCTTTTTGTCCGACATTTTGCACAACTTTTGTGGCTACAAAGTTTGCTGCGCTGGTTTGTGGCTAAAGTTTTTTAAATAAAAATTTAGTCGAAATAATACTTTTATGAATCATTACACATTGTGAACAGATACAAATTGCAAAAAATGCGGTCACACTTTTATGAAACACAATCGGACACAAAGTTGAAAGTACGACTATGAGCAATGAAACTGGAATGCAGGAAAACTTAAAGCTTTTCACAATGCATCAGGCAAGCACAAACTCTGAAGCAATGATAGCGCAAGTTGAAAGGAAAGTTTACTGTTTCTTTAAGACGAGTGAAACAAAGAGCATCCACATAGGTAGCTATTTAATGCTGACTATTGACCTTCCAGCACACAAACAAATTTATTGTACAGAAATAAACACAATAAGAAAATGACTCACCCTAACTGATGTATATAGCTGGATATTATGGCTTGTATTCTTGTATACGACACTGCTTGCTTAAATTGTTATGATCTTTCATGAGAACCTATCATTAACGTTAAAAGCGTGTCTGGTTACAAATTGCTTTTCATCGACTGTGAGAATGAAACTATTTTATTATCTGAGCTTCCAGAATTAGATATGAGCATCGTGACTTTTTTTCTAAATCCCCGTTACAGACCGTTATCACTTTTCACTATAACATTATAACTATTCAGAATAAACTTCCTGACTGATGATAAAAAAAGCTGACAACTGTGAAAGTTATTTGCTACCTGACAGAACCAATTCTGGAAACGAACAGGTAAATAATCCTGGATTTTATGCCCATGAAAAACCTGAGAAATGAATCAATACTTATAATACTACCGCACATATTCATGATCCTAGCGCAAACAAAAAATCCAGAAGGATTATAGTATGTTATTATTTTTGTGCTACCATTATACTACATCGTCGAATTGCCCAACATAAGCTATACGGCAATAGAAAAAGTTAATTTTGGGTACCTACGTAAACGTAGGACATATACACAACATAAGCTATCTATGCAATAAACTGTGTAAGCCTGGAAGCTATTGAGGTACGCTGAGTAAGTACGTCTCTTTACACGAATGAGAGCGCATTTCCTTCCATTCTTTCTCAATCAGAATTATAAAACATTGACATGCAAGGCTTGAAATGAATTTAGTGAAAAAGGAT
>JAHZMV010004093.1:0-13563 GCA_027743765.1 Coecobrya sp. COE2 | reverse complement strand
CATGTTATATTTTATACGTAAATTGCATAATATAAGGTACAAAAGTACCAATTTATATTCAACGAAATTTCAAGTCCTCTCTGAATCAGCTTTCACTTTTTAATATACCAAACGAATAATATTCAAAAACACATCGTTTGCAATCAAGAATTTCGTTGGAGTAACAAACTGCAGAAAGAAAAAATGCAAAAGTTATGAGGGAGCTATGAAAGAAACTAACAGTGAAGAATTTTTTGGCAAACGTGAAGAATTTTTGACTCCTTTAATATATCAAGTTCAGCAAGACCTTTCTTCCAGGAACTATCATTCTTATTTTAATAAAGGTTTTACATTGTTTGAAGGAATAGACACGCATATTATTATACTTATGAAATAATTATTTAACAACTTCGTCCTTTTGACCCTTTTTCCCACTGAGAGACTGGTCTATGAGAAATACTTTTTTCAGAAATGTATTTTTTATTATTATGAAAAGGATCTTTATTGTGCGCAGATTAGGGTAACCGACCACTGCTTCAACCTAAACATATTAATTTCATTAACTTACCGCTGGCTACTTTCTACGAATTCACAATAACATTACTCAACCAATTACTCTTTTTAAAAATGTTTCTCACTATATATCTCAAAATCGTTTTCTTGGGACTCAGCAAGAAAAAGGATACATAATTTAGAGCAGTAACCCCATCATCACAAAAGAAAAGGAATTTCAGCACAGCGTTTTCCTACCAGCTTCTCTCACCTTATTCAATTGTTTCATTATGATTGAAAAAGAGTCAACGAATGATTATTCCTCTTTTTACACCCCGAAGCGAAATAACAAAAGAAGCATAAAGATGATAGGGGGCGTCTTTTCATTAAAAATATCTACTACCACTGCTCTAAATATTAACTTTATCCTGTTGCAAAAACGCAATGTGTCAATCTGCTGATAGGTACATACTCGACTTTTCTATATAGATAAGCAGATATTCACGTTTTTACTCTAATTTTAATCTCTTTGAAGAGACACATCAATTAAAAATACAAAACTATCTGAGTAGGTATCTCAATAGTTTATAATAACGGTGGAGGAACCTCATAAAAATAAGCTATTTTTCGCTCTCTCTCCAATATTTTTGTTACGTATTGTAAAACGCAATTCAACCTGATTTTCTCGGAAATGACAAGTCAAGTCACCTACCCATCTTTATCCACCCACGCACGCGATTCTCTATCAATCACTCATAAATCCTCCTGTAAGTGGATTGCTGATTGAACAAAACAAAATATATAGCCATACGATCCTCTGATAAGGGTAATAACATTGTTTCATTTTTTCCTCTTTGAAAAGTGATGAAAAAATCAAATTCAAAATGAGACAAGACAAGAGCTACACACAGCATTTAAAATATCGATATGAGTGATGACGCTATTTACTTTTTAATGTTCCCCATAAATCATCAACTTAACTATGTGAACTTACCTAAATTGTACTTTTCTCATTTTCAAACTCAAACACAACCAACAAAAAACAATAAAAGTGCTTGAAAACTTTAAAGAGAAAGATACATACAAAAAGACAATCATATCATTTTTTGCTACTTTCTGCCACTGCACTGTTACTACTGCTGTTACTGCTTATTCTCTGGAGGCGTGGCAGAGCCCATAACATTTGACGTGTTTTACTTTGACTATTGTAAAAAATTGACTATAATTTAATGCCGATAAATATCATCATTATTTCATATTTTTATGTCCTTTTCCGTACTTTTAATGCTGTGGTTGTAATACTTTTTAAGACTTTTAAACTGAAATAAAAAAAGGCAAACACACAGTCAAGTAAAGTTTCTGAGGGAAAAATTCGAATAAAAAATACAATACGCTATATTAGGCTGATAACAGTTATTTTGCAAGGAGCATGTAGAATTTGAAGGAGGAAACGATGAGGAGGGTACTCTGGTGTGACGTGTGATATTGATGAAGAACCCAGCAATAATGTATAAGTGTTCATGGTAGTAAAGTAAATAAAACGAGCACTTGTTCAGCGAGAGGATATGCAATGAGACGACAACGCCTTCATTCACAGCTTTTCATGTGTAATTGCCAGTAATAATAAACTTTTTCATGAAAGAGAAAGAAACAAAGAGGAACTTTAGTTGCGGACAAAATGCCAACACACGTTTGCTTGCAAACACTCATTTTCGCATGTGCTTATATAGAGGCATTTCTCCTATAAACAGTTAGCCATTTCATTAAAGAACAAATATATATTACATCGTGACTAGAACCAGTTGCAATAACCTTTAGCACAGAATATGCATTGGCATATATGTATGTATGCGGCCGCACTCAGGTCATCCCAGAGGCTGAACGGGTTGACTCGGTTGAAATATTCTGGGCTCATAAATTTTCCTTTAATGAACTTCAGAGCGTAGACAAATTTCCATAGAAAAACTCAATGAAGTGAGATACCTACTTTTTTCTCAATGAACGGCTTAAAACGTGTTTGAGTAAATGTGTTCTCTTTATTAACTTGACACCATATTATTCCAAATACTCCGATTAGCTTATTTAGAAAAAAAGACGTATGTACTTATTGTGGTTAGGTTGATGATTATAATGAGATCTCCAAAATTTGTACTGTTTTGAGATATAGGTAATGGCGATATGCATAAGAAAAATTGCTGTATTGATGGCTTGACTGGTGAGCGGGGAAACTAGAAGAACTTGTATAAACATTGAACACCGTTATCCTGCTTTAAGTATAACAATGGTATTGCCTTTGTCGTTAACACCGTCCACGAGGACGTTGGGGTCGGTGCCTTCTCTCACTAATAAACCTGGCATACCTAGTACTGCGAAAGTAGTACCGGTACCGGTGAATTCCAGAAAGATACCGAGGAGTTCCAGGAACACCACTGCGAGAGAGATTGAGACGCCACCATCGTCAGGATCGGATACAGAGTTTATGGATTTTTTATTAGATGCACCTGTTAAATCCAGGTAAAACTTTCGAATGATGAAAATTATAGAAAAATTGAAATCAAAGGCGACGCCCTGTTAAAACGAAAAATGTTCATTCGTTCCATAATGTAGGTTCACTTCGGGTAATTTCCTTAAAGCAAGTCAAATTATCCGTTCAATAAAAAATCCAAACCCGTCTCCCAAAGATGACCGACGTCCAATTTTCTGGAGTGATGAGGAGAGGATACTCACATATGAGCTTACCGTAGCTATCCTCAAATACTCCAACTTTCTCCGTGAAGCTTTGGAAAAGAGTAACTTTTACGTGAAATTTCCTCATCTTCAAAGCGTGGCGAAGGAGGAGCTTCTTGTAATACTTTACGACTTGATGGAAAGGGATTTCCGTGTCTCTCCAGAGGACACACCTCTCCCAGAAGCATTCGCCAAATTACAAAGTGCCATTTTAAGCTTCAAAACTAAATTAATGGCACACATTGCCAAATTGAGAATAAAACATGAGGCAACGGCTATTGAAAATTTGCTGCCGACAAATCTCCGTCAAAGGCAAAACATTGACAAGAATCCACTCTATTTTTGGGTCAATCTAAAAAAGGCAGGGCTGGCAAAAGTTGCAGCTTGTTTGCTGAGCCAAGGTCTCAAAGAAACTTGCTTTGAGGATGATACACTAATTCAAGAAAATCTGTTTAGTATCAGCCGACTCCACCCTGAATTGATTCGTATGCATTCCAGCAAAACAGCAGTGATAACAAGTCTTTCCATATTCCGTGATGGAAGTATTATCGTTCAGGATAAGTCAGCTTGTTTGCCCGTTTATGTACTTGCAAAAGCCCTGTTTTTCAGGGAAGCCTTAAATCATCGTGGAGTTGGTATGGAGCATCTTAACCCATTTCCGAAAGGAGGCTTTGTCGTCCAAAATCAACCGTCATTACTCCCAATGCCTTCAGACTTTGATTCGCCATCACCCACACCAAGAACTGCCTCTTCCCCTTCGACTCTGGAGGAGGACTTGTGGTATCAAGGCATTCTTGAAGGTGCTGGGAAAGGTTACTCCAAACCAGATTGCGTTGTGGTGACACACTGTGGTTCCGGGAGAACTGCGGCTCATTTGGCCATTCTTCTTTCTGAAGCTGTACCCCGTTACCTTTCAAAGTCCATGAATATGTCTACTGCTGGTAGCAATTTGGAAAAAGCCATAAAATCAAAGTTTGTTTACCGTCCACCTCTAACTGTGATTGTGTTTGGGACGCCACAAAGCAAATATGAGGAAATTCACAGGTACCTTAAGAAAACGTTGGGTATTCAAAACATTCGATTGTACTCTGAAGATTTTATCAATGTCAACCCAAAAGACTCCAGAATAAAAGGATGTGGTGCCATTTTAGTGAATCCACCCTCTTCAGGCTCAGCATTGAAAGACCCCGTGTCATACATTTGTTCTGAAGGTGGTGACGAGCAAATTCTTGCTCAGTTTTCCCAATTTGTCTCATCGGCCACAACTAGAGTGGTAGACGACGCAAATGGTAACCCCAAAACAGCCTATTCTCCTACGCAAGCCAAATACCTGAGCCATGCGCTAACAGTTCCAAACACAAAGTTGGTCCTTTATACTACCTGCTCCAATTTGACTTGTGAGAATGACGAAGTTGTTAAAGTCTGCTTGAACGAGGCTCGTCGAAAAGAGGAAACGAGAAAATGTCAGCTTTATGCCACCATCGTTATGCAGTCTCAATCAAAGCAATATAGAGAAGTATCCTACGAAATTGTGAACATGGACAGACTTATGGAAGGATATGAAGATGACGAAACCTGTCTCAAAGAAGGTTACGTTGATATGCAGCCAAGCAGTGCTTGCAGTGGCGTTTTCATGGCTCTGATAAGAAGACGAGATAGACAAATAAACATGGCCAAGAATCCCGTGAAGCAATTTGTCGTAAGCCAAATGAAGCACTGGGCCGGTGATGAAGAGAATGATGACTTTGAAGAATTTCTTTCCACTGAAGTGTCGGGAAATTCCTCACTGGCCAATTTAACCTTGAAAAGTTTCACTGAAGAGGAGTTGGCTCGCTACTTGATACGTAAGTTGAATTTGGAAGGAGGAAAGGGAACCGCAAAGTCAGTGGATTTCTCTAGAACATCTTCCGTTATACCTGTATTTCAGGCCAACATGAAAAAGCGAACTTCCAAAAAAGCTATTGTGAAAAGAGTCTCAACCCCTACCCATTCCTCGTTACAAAGACAAACAGAAAAGTTCACTGGAGGACTGTTTGGTGTAGGTGTTGGTAGTGGAGCAGGCGGAAATAGTCCCGCTTCTGGCGCACAAACTCCAAGGTCTGGAGCAAGAACTCCAGTTATGGTTGTTGGCTCGTCGGGAGGAGTGGATAGCAGACCGAGCACGTCGCATTCAACAAGTGGAAGAAATACTGCGGGAGGAGGTCGACGAGCAACCTCTGCTACTGGTACCGCTTGTCCTTACAATCGCAATCATCCAAATGGACATGTTTGTGTGTGCGCAAGGCATGCCAAAAAGTTTCCTGATATGCTGAAGAATTTATAAAGAAAGCAGAAAGGACGGAAGAAGATTGTCTTCGCCATGTACTAAATTGCAGTGGATAGACAAAGCTGATAGAGATAATGAAGGACTATTTGGGAAGACGAATGTTTTGAAAATTCAAAATTAGACAATGCATTGCATTATTAACATGAGGCATATTTTGTTTAAAGGAGGATGTATAGAAAAATAAAATCGGGAATAAAATTTTGTTAGAAAACTAGTAGTAATTAAAGCTATATTTATGTGTTATTATTTTCCTTCTAGATCGATTTTTATCATTAATGATCTCACGTATTTGTTATATTCGGTTATTTAATGGTTATTCAACATGCATTACGAAACAAAAATATATAATTTTGAGTATATATAACCAATCAGAATTACAGTCTGTAATGCTTTCTTTATAAATATGTATAGGTAATAAACACCAAACAGATACAATGAAAAGTACCATGAAAATTAGTCTAACTAACTGGTTTACATAATATTGACTGGTTTTTTCTCATTCTCTCTGTTGGCCTTTGTGCAGTCTTGTAGACAGATGTGGTTGAAAAGTAATAATTTATCGACACATAGCGCCAACTATAAGACAGTTGTAAGAAAATCACAATCATCAACATTTCATCTCTCTGACTGACACATTTTAAGATTTTCCTATGAAAAAAATCACTCGAGAGCAGTGGCGAGAGTCCATCAAAGAAAACAATTTTTACTCAATAAAACTGCAGATAAAGTAGATTATTGCAAAATCATACACAGGAATCTACCTGCATGATATTATAAGGATGCCCTTGGCACAGATTTCACTGCTGCCAAAATCATAATACTCTTCTGCTTTTTCTTTTCTGCTCTTGTAGACAGCTTTTTTTGCGACTTGACTAGATAGAAAGAAAGATGACGATGATCCCGTATTAATTTTTGAGACGATGATAATGGGTAGCCAAAAAGAGTAATAATTGATCTCTGTGTAGAATATTAATCAAGTTATGTAGTCATCGATTTCATAATGAAAAGATGAGCAACAACAGACATCTTGAACAGTATAGAATACTACTACATACGCATAGGGAGCAAAAGAGCATTATAGGCGAGGCAGGTGGCGTCTTTTTATAATGTGTTTGCAGACAGAAGACTGACTTTGATAATTGATATTTTCAAAAAAATAATAACTTCGTTTGTAGTCCAAAGAAAAGGAGATGCCGAATTTGCATTTGATAATGAATGATCAAGATTTTCAAGACGATGAATCACTGCCACTCTCTAAAAACAACCGCATAAAACCAAGCAAAAATGCATATAAACGTAAATTACATTAATGGGGCTACTGTTTGTCGTTTATGATGTGATTAGAAAACAATGCATCAAAATCATTCAATTTAAATCGAACTTCGTCTGTTAACCTCTTACATTAAATTTACATCCAAGTCAACTTTCATTCTACGAAGCAGGTGGACCGTCCACTGAATTTGAATTGAACATGATTATGTCCGGCATTACTAACCCACCCAGACGGAAAATTATAAGTTGACCTATTTAGGATTTTATAATGCAATTAACAAGCATGTTCATTTAGTATATGAGAAGAAGAGTCAATAATTACTTTATTGTAATCAGTAGAACAATGCGATTTGTTAAACCTTTCCTTCTGTATTGTGTTACTAGTGTGTTTATCAAGCTGCTGATACATCATGTCATGTAGTCGCATGTTAAATATGGTATCAAATGTCACATCTTCCGTCTTTGCTTTATTTGCCAAGAGAATGGTAAAAACAGGCAGATAAAATGCGACACCCTTCACTCCCACCTGTAACTGATGTCAATCGCTCAACAAAGCAGACAGAAGACTTCCTCACAAACTCGCATTACTCGCATAATTACCCACAAAGTCGCAAACAACAACCGACCATGTCGTGCAGCCTCCTATAATAATCACGTCACTATTTTACAAGATAACAAAATGCATTAAAATGCATATATGTATACCGTAAGTAGGGACAGATAATATGTCATCGCCAAAAAGTCAATTAGTATCGAATCGACAGGGATTTTAAATGGAAAAGAAAATGCCACCTTGAGTATGTGCTAATAAGGCTTAATGATGGGTAAAGTACATGTTAACTGAGGAAAAATTTTCGTGAGTGCATTTTCAAGTAAGTCTCTGTGTAAATAGGTAAATGACCATGATGTACTTATAGCTTTAAATAAGGTACAGCAGGTACGTTTTTTCTGCTAATGATATTTTTATCTAATCTTTCCATTTAAAAATGAAATCACAAAACAACGTGGTTCTTCTTTATACTGGTAATGGTTTTTTTTCTGGTTCATAATATATGATTCATGATCACCTCAGCTTGCTTTGTTTTTTACTTCAATGACGACTCTGCTTTCGTCTAACTGCAAAAATAGCAATAAAACGGAATTTTTTCAAATTACAAATGCATAGGTAATCCAAACCATCGTCAAATGCCGTCCATCATTTGACACCTCTCACCAACACCACCCTTAATGTTTATTAATGAGGGTGGTATTGGTGATGATGAGACGATGATAGAGATATGATTATGCAGGGAGGGAAGAAGGAAAAAAGTTTACAAATAGTTTACTTCATTTTCCATTGTCTACCCCAGTACCAAGAAAACAACTTGTCCGATCCATTATGACATCCCTTAACGGTATGCACGTAACATGCATTGCTTCTGAAGATTTTTTGCTGGTTTTTAATAGGCATATTGCGCCATTAGCTTATTATTTAAGTACAAAAATCTCTGCGCGTTATTATTATCATAAAACATTCTTTGTCATTGCGCTCTGAATAATAATAACTTATTAATAGTAATTTGACATACACGAATTAGAATAAAATTCAAGTTCAAAGGCTGCAATGACGCGTTTGAAGGTGTGGGAGGTCATCATTTTCCAAATATTTTTTTCTACGTCTAGACATGGTCGAAAGAAAATGTACAATGCAGCGATCGCGCAAGAAATACGAAATTCTTGTAAGACATGGGGCATGACACGACAATACGTGTTCACACAGCCACCCCACAACAACAACCACCACCATGAGAATATTTGCCATCAACTTCATCCACAAAAGCAAATCAAGGTGACAACGTCATGTGTTTGCGGAGATGACGGCTGCTATCATATTATGTCGTATTGCCTATCAATTGTCACTCGTTTTTTTATTGTTGGACTGCTTGTTTGATTTGATATCTCTTTCAACGTCTTCACTAAAGAAAGATCATTGTCACGAGACTTCGAAACGCTAGGCGATGGTCTTGACTGCTGTCTTCATCAAATATCTTTACAGGAGGAATAATATTATGTAGGAGTAAAATGATGAGACCAAACTGATGCTGATGATGATAATTCTTGTTGTAAGCCACCCAAGCATCATAATCTGTATAGCAGGTGAAATTGATCTCTTGCCAAAATAGTAGAGGGCAGAGAGATATCATGGAACAGTGACAATAATATGTAATGATGACATTGTAGACAATAGGGTAAGTAATTCACATGTCGTACACGTTGGTCTCCTGCTTGCTTTTTTCTCGGCTCTCTGGTATCTATTGAAAATTAAGTTGTGATTGTGCAAGCAAAAAAGTGTCGTCTTTATTGTCAACGTCAAGCCCACAAGACGATCGAGTCACCTTTATGTTTCTTATCATTTCTTGTGATTCTGTTTGATATGCAAATGGCAAATAGATTACAGTTTCTCCAAATTAGAATTTTAGAACATGTTTTGAGTCCATCTCCGTCTTCTGTTCCTGTTCCATATTTGTACAGAGCATAAAGATAAATTGAACCAACAGGCTAAAGCAAAGAAGGTGGCTTAACCAATCCTTTTTATTCAATCCTCTTCCTCTACTCCAAAAACATTTTTATCATTATTAGAATTTGCCATGCATGACCAATACCGTCAATAAGTTGATAATCCAATCAAATCGAATGGCTATTTAGATTACTATTTCAATCATTCACTCCGACTAAATGACCAAATTGAAAAACAATCAGGCAATTTATTACATTTACTCTTCGCCATTCTATTATCAAAAACCTATCTGTACTAGTTTGTGGTAAAACAGAAAAAGTCTGATTAGATTAGTCGATACTCCATTATCAACTTCGTTCGTGTGTGTGTATCAATCATGGTCATTTTCCATTTATTTTTATAGGCTTAAAGTGGCTAATAAAAGATGAATGAACATGATTCCTTATTGTCACCTTATATCTCATTATAGATGATTTTATGGACATTTTACTGCATCTCTGTACTTACAAGCAACAATACGGAAGAAAAGCTTGATACAGCGTGCAATAATAATGATAGCGTTGCTCCCATCAAAATGTTTTTGTGTAATGTCTCATCATCATCATAATATCATCTTCACCATCTTCAGTTTTATCCCCATCAGCATCATCCCTTATACCGTCCATCAAAATCAATAGCAACTCATACTCCTCCTCACATCACACATGTAAACGTGCTGTTTTGAATAAAATATCAATTCACTTTGTAAACCAATAATACCCACCTTTACAACAGCGAATACGCCCGTTAAACACTTGTCGGATATATTATGCGTCATAAATGCGTGCAACATATTATGTGACCTGTGTTCAGCTTTACTCTTACTGCCCTGCCTTCTTCAACACGCTCACATTAATGTTCTCCTCAGTCATCATCATGTTAATTACTTTTTTTTACTTTTCTCCTTTTGTCCACTTCATAATATTTTCGCTATGCGAATGTTTACACTGGCTTTGTTTCTTATTCAAGTCATCATCATACTTCCTGTGTTGGTTGGTACACGTTGGCATTCAAAACCCAACGGTGGCTTTTTTCCTTCTTGATCATTATTACTTACATATGATTATGCATGTTATTACTGCTCATGATACTAAATCCATTTAAACTAAATGATTTTTAAAAATTTAATAGCTTCTTCCATGCCATAAAGCTGAGAAGCTCAAACCTCCTTCTTACACGGGTCCTTCTTTACCTATAAATATTAAGTGGTTGTGTGGTAACACCCTGTACGGATAAAGGAAGCCTTTTTATGATCAGAGAGTGTGCATACTTTGCTTATGACTGTTTTGCGATGGTGGTATAGTGGTGGTGATGATTGGTGATTATGAGAATATGGGAGAAGATTGAAGAGAACGTGTCACAATGAAATGGATTACGTGCCCTGCATTAAAATATTCTGCGAAGAGCAATGCAATCACAGTTTAATGGAAGAAATCCTTATAATAATGTTATGTTTACGCTTTTATTTTGATGTACTCATCATCCTCATCAAAGTATTATATTATCGTCATCACGTGAAACTTTAAAAGGAGGTATTACACAGGTATTTAAGTGGTTGGCGATAATAATAATAACATAAAATTATGCACGACTGTGCAAGATGGTGGTGAACAAGCTTTTCTGCTGGGGCAGGTGTCACTTTAAAAAATATTTTACTGGTACTATCACCATAAAAATTATGATAGTTTTATTGGTATTTGTGCGTGTGTAACATGACATATAACTAGTTTTCATTTACTTAAGCCTTTTTGTTTGTTTCGCAAGTACTGAAAAGTGCGTCTTCCGTGTATGATGAGTGCATAGTATCGTACACACGTATATCGTAAAAACTGCAATTATCCTAGCCAGATTTAAAATAAACAGGCACGTATCATTTGGTAGGTGTTGGCAAATAGTTTATTGCATAGAGCATGAGCAGTAAAAATATATATTACATACCTACGTCATCAGATTCATGTAATAATATGCCACTTCAACGATGATGTTAAACTAAACTAGAATCATAAACTATCTTAAATAAATTGTCGTTGATCAACAGAGGAAGAGACTATAGTTAAGTAATACGTGGGCAATAAAGATTATTACTAAAGTGTTAAGTTAAAGTAAATAAACATATACAAAACAGGATATGAGTAAATGGTTGATTATAAATTTATATTCTGATTTCTGTATTTAACCTAATAATTTAATAGACGACAGAAGAAATAATTATGATAGTACTTGGTAGCGATTTAGAGGTTAATTAGTTTTAATTTAATCATTACGATTAACTTTTGCCAAAATTGTTCCTTAAACATTATGCTAAAAAGGATGCAGCATTATAGACATTAATTACCTATTGGTTTTTCGATTAAATAGAACAGATTCGTAATAGTGTATGTATACCAATTTCCTTTCGACTAAATACATACATTGGCTGCTTTCGTCGTATTTTCATACGAATTTTAATCATTTCATGAGACTCTTTATTCCCAAACAAAAACTATGCCATTATTTGCCCTATCAGATCATCTTGTAACGGAATACCGAATACCCATCCAAAACAAATTTTCTTTGTGTGTGGCAAAAATGATTAAGATTCATACCCCATCATCAACATCACCATCGGAGAAAATTTGCCAAGCGCATTCTAATTCTATTATTTTTTGCACCATTCAATCTCCCAAACATTTATATTATGTCTACGACTTTTATTGTGTATCATTTGTCATTTGAATGCGAATGTAACAATTCGTATTGCTTGCCAGCAGCATCTCAGATACCTAAACGAAAGAGATTCCATCACATCATTTGAATGAAATGAAACAATTCATCCAGATTTTGAGACGATGTTCTTACACATCAACAACTTTAATGCTTCATATGTCCCGAATGCATATATATGATTCAAATAATAATAATATGTATCTCTCAACAATTTACATATTTTCTACTACACAAAGGTGCATGTTTTCTTAAGCCAACAATACATCTCCTCTTTTGTTTGTTGAGAATTATTATGACGGTCAGGATGATGATGAGACTGCTGCTGTTCATGTTGAGAATGGATGATAAATGCTATCAGAAATTCACATCGCTACTACCTCCCTTGTAACTACTTGTTGTAATTTAAATGCAAACAGAAACTTCCTAAAATCTCCATTCAAGTATGTAGTAAAGTTTTTAAGTATGAGCGAATGTCTTCTCTCAAATATAAATAACATCATATCATTAATGTGCTTTAATGGGCTTTACACGCATCAAAACAACAAACACACAGTTCTAAAAGCTCATTGTTTTTTGAAAGCTCCCTAACGGAGTGCTAATTTCTTACACCCTGCCGAGTTCCCTCATTTGTTGTCGATGAAAGCTAAGGAAGCTGTGTTTTCAAGAAAGACAAGATCAAGGTATTTATGTAGATGTTCAGTTCACTGCACCGTATCATCATCAACAAAAAATGTATCTCATGAAATGAAACAACAACGACCCATTAGTTTGTCCATGTTTTCCCTTCCCCAGCTTGTGAGAGCCACTTGTGTTACACATTTTCTTTCTTAAAATAGCATGACAAATGCAGAAACTAAGTCAAGTGCATTTTATTGTTTCATTTGACAACAATGAATTGTATAACATAAGAGCAACATGAATGATCCTATTTTCCTTTGTCAAGATTCTTTTTTGCGTTCGTCTTTGTCACTTAAGGTAATCTTCTTTTGCGATAGTAGCATCGTTCATATATATACGTTTGTTGCCATTTTTGCATGTAAAACAAATTACAAATGTATTAATTTGCTTATCCCATCTAAATTACTAATTACTTAAATGTCAATGGCGTGATTGTGGTGTGTCAGTCATTAATATTAATGTGCTCCTTTTAAATACATGGAACATTATTTTATTGAATGTGCGTTCGACTCTTGATAATCTTGATCAGTGGGCAAATTAATTGATTTACTCATTTACAGATTTAAACAAAGAGCAATGATAGATACTCCTAATTCGATCCTCTAAATCAATTGTTTCTTCTGATTCAATGATGGTGGAGATGATGAACGATTATACTATTTTACAATACTGTCATTTATTTAAGGTAACTACAACCGTCACCATATATTCGTAGTACAGTTATAGGTGGTAATACGTGGGATGTGTTAATAGCGACCACCTGTGTGGATTAATTGCTCTATGTGCGCAGGTAACATAGCACACAAAAGCATAATTGCAAATTTTATTACATTTCTTTGATAAATTG
>JAHZMV010004092.1:0-11010 GCA_027743765.1 Coecobrya sp. COE2 | reverse complement strand
GATTTGTTACTTGTGGACAAAGAGGTTTGAAAATGTTTCCTTTCGAAGAGCTTCTAAATGTATATGACATGTAGGTTTGGATAAGTATTGGAATATTCTTAGGAGTCCTGGTTGTGAGTTTGCATTTTCCTAGTTGGACGGCATTTAGTTCTTCAACCTCCAACAGGATGCGTGCCAAAGGACGCGTACACCACTTGATTGCATTGCTGAAAGTGCTATTGGAGCAGGGAGATCCCTTCTCAAACGACGTAGCAAATACTGCACCACTTCGTTGGATACTAGCAGCATTTTTTCTGGGAGGGCTTGTGTTGAGTAACGCTTACAAAAACAACAACGTTTATAATATGATCACTTCTAGGCAGGCAACTTTATATGAAGAATTAAACCAACTTAAAGATAATGCTTTCACATTTTATTCAAGAGCAATTTTAGAGAAAATTTATTTCTCTAATCAAAGCAGGTTTAGATACACCCAATCCAATATTTTACGAGGAAAATATTATTTGCTTCATTATTTCAACCTTTCAGATGCATTAGTAAGACGTCAGCATTTAGGAAATACAAAATCATATTACAATCTTGTTGACATAAACAGCGTGTCAAAATTACACGAGAATGTTGATCCATTGATTAAAACTTATATTTCAAATTTTTCTCAAATCTGGAAGGTTATGGACTTTAAGAAATTTCAGGATAACTACCATGCCTTGTTTATTCGACTTTTCAACTGGTTTGCGGAGAAAGAATATAGTTGGCTGACAACAGAGCTTTGGAAATGTAACAAAACCGCGGTTTTTTGCCTGAACATCTATGCAAGAAATATGCAATTTCGCTCAAATCTAATGGGACTAAATATGTCTCAATTGGCACGGAAACTTATTTTGGCATGAATATAACAATAGATATTCGTGGGTTTGGACCACCGCAAATACTGAAACGTTTTCGATTGCTGAAGGATTCTGGGTTGGTTGAATGGTGGGTAAAGTTTGTTCAAGAAAATCGATTGAATGGAAATGTGGAAAGCATTCCTCCAACAAGCGCCACAATGGCGGGAAATATTGTTATAATATTCCTAATACTTTCCATCGGACTCACTATATCCGTAGTAGTTTTCTTGGTGGAAATACGCAAGTGGATTCTTTGCAAAGTTGTTGGTATACTTTCAATGATGGGTTTATTTGTTCGAACAATATGGAAATCTTTGGGCAGATGGACTAAAGTGTCGACAACGCATCGGATTTTCAAACCTCAATAAATTATGTATACTTGTTTAGGTTTCTAAATCTCAGATTTCAAATTAAGATTTATAAATCTGAAATTGTTTCGCTTACGTAAATGCACACTGTAGTAGAGGAGCAATATTTTTATGGTATTAGAAATGTTATTGTAGTTAAATAAATTTCAGGATGAATAGTTTTAATTTGATATCTACAATTCATTCCATTACTTTCAATGATGGGTTTATTTGTTCGAACAATATGGAAATCTTTGGGCAGATGGACTAAAGTGTCGACAACGCATCGGTTTTTCAAACCTGAATAAATTATGCTTGCTTGTTTAGGTTTTTCACTCTCAGATTTCAAATTCAGATTTATAACTCTTAAATTGTTTCGCTTACTTAAATGCACAATGTAGTCGAGTAGTAATCCTTTTACGGTATTAGAAATGTTATTGTAGTTAAATAAATTTCAGGATGAATAGTTTTAATTTGATATCTATAATTCTTTCCAAATGGCCAGTTATTGAAATTATGTTTCCTAATTGAATTAGTAAAATTGTGTTTTTAAAGATACTAGGTAGCTCGGTTGTATACGTTTTTGTTTAGTTTGGAAGTATGGTACGTAGGAAACTAAAAGTATTACTGATTTTAAGCACTCGCAATCCAATTATTGAAATATATAAAAAAAACTCAACAGCTATGTTGTGAATATTTATATTTAAATTTTCTATTCTATGTTACACTAATACTATACCCATTGTCATGTTCAAATGGTACATCAACGTTTGCAACTATAAACAGAACATTGATTTATATACTAATGTAAGATATTTAGAATATAAATATTCATATGGAAATAGTAAAGCGGATTATATCGGTGTGATAAAATTACATGACCTATATATTACTCATATACTTATATAATTACACCACCTACATATTAACCATAAAGTATAGTATTAAACAAAAATATTACTATAACTATCTGAAATTATTAAATTAGAATTGTGGATTCTCCTCCTCAGATTCATTTCCATCCTTTCATCCACAGTAATTTGATCCGATTTATTTGGACAATGATTTCATACTAACATATGTTGAAATATTTTAATGGTCAATATTAATTTTAATGACACAAAGTAAGGCAAAAATCGATATGGATTTTTCAATTCTGTGGAACGGAAATTGGTTTAAGATTGGCTTAAGCGGGTTTGACATTTTGGTATCGGTGTGATAAAATTACATGACCTATATATTACTCATATACTTATATAATTACACCACCTACATATTAACCATAAAGTACAAGTATTAAACAAAAATATTACAATAATAACTATCTGAAATTACTTATTAAATTAGAATTATGGATTCTTCCCCTCAGATTCATTTCCATCCTTTCATCCACGGTAATTTGATCCGATTTATTTCGACAATGATTTCATACTAACATATGTATGTTGAAATATTTTAATGATCAATATTAATTTTAATGACACAAATCTAGGCAAAAATCGATATGGATTTTTCAATTCTGTGGAACGGAAATTGGTTTAAGATTGGCTTAAGCGGGTTTGACATTTTGGAAGACAGAATCGAATAAATGATTCATTTACTAGACTGGTATGTCTTTAAGAAAATTTACTGTGTATATACGACGTTGTAGAACGGATCTTCATAAAACAAGCAACGGTCTAAAAACTGGAAAGGATGAAGCTTGTGGCAAATTGAAATAATCATATTGACCTGTCATGATTCCTGTGAGGCGAATGAAAGAGTGTTGCCTACGAAAAAACATTTTAACGTTTCTATTTCAATGCGGCCTTGGCTATCATCCATTCTAATAGATTTGTATTTCTCACGAAACATTCTATGACTGACTCCATCGGAAAGATTTAAATATTTGGAGTCAAAGCTGGCATATTACCGTCATGGTTATCATGGTTATCTTGGAATCGTTAGGTATTATAAAACCTTCCATCAGCATTTGTATTTATCACCGTCAGTGATACCACACACAAACGTGTTGGTTGAAGATTTTATCAAAGATACAGAAATGCTTGACAAGGATATTTGCAATTTGATTAAACAGAGGACCAGCACATACTCTTTGGGACCACACTACTATTTTGAGCGGCCACAAAGTACAACCGAAATATCATTCTTTGTTTTCGTTGAACAAAAATCTCAAACCATTTTAAAAGTGAATTTGCTCAAAATTTCCAGCAACAGTGGCCTACGCTTTACATATCTTGAACTGGAATTGGTGCCATACCATTCAAATTATACGTTTAATCAATTAATCACAACTGCTTTTCAAAGTAATACTGAACTAATTCTCTGGGACGGCTTAACAGCAAGGTCCAGTGGAGATATCCTTGAAGGATTTGTGTTGCAATTGTTCCAATGTACGTTGTCTAAGTATATACTCAAAAACCTATTTGATTCATTTACCTTAGATGCTCAACACCGACTCCATGTGGCAGTTTCAAGAATAATGGAAGATTTCATGAATAATTATACATAAATATTCCGTCAATGAGTGTGTTACTTGTGAAAACAGAGAAAAAACGGAACGAAACATGAACAAGCCATACATCGTTCGTTTCGTGTATCTTGGCGTATCCGCAATACTATGGAACACGTGAATGCTAGTCGTATAAAACATGCGATAGTTGTTGAGAAGACGTTGGTAGAATATCAATTTATTGCTTGTGGACAAAGAAGAATAAAACAATTTCCTTTCGATGAGCCTTCCAATGTATACGACATGTACGTTTGGATATCCACTGGGGGCATTTTTATTAATTTCAGTATTATGCTTGATTATTACTAACTGGACAGCCTTTACAAATAGTCGCAGACGATCAAGAAGCATGCACGGAGGGCGATCCACACAACAACTGGCTTCACTTCTAAAGGTACTTCTAGAACTGGGAGATCCTTTCACAGGAGAAACTACCAATACAGAACCACTTTGTTGGATACAAGCAGCATTTGTCCTGGCAGGGCTTGTGTTGAGTAACGCTTACAAAATAACAACGTTTATAATATGATCACTAATAGACAACCAACTTCATAAGAAGAATGGAACCAGCTTAAAACGAATACTCATGCTGTATATTTCAGGGCGGTTTTTCAGAGCAGGCCTATTTTTGTAGCTCGTAATATTCCCTGACTGCCTAAAAATTTGCCAGGAGAATCATATGAAAATGGTTATAAGGCATGGTCCACGAGTAACGAAATATTTTTGAAACTTGATTTAAAAGATGTAGGAATATTTTAATAAAATAACATCAGTATCATAAAAAACTAAATATTTTAAAGATAAAGCTTACTAAGAATCTGAGTCTTCAACTCCCTGGTAGTCGATGTTACGATGGGTCCTAAATGCGCTTTCCATAATGGCTTTTCCCGACTCTCTCGCTATTTGACTTTTGATATTTTTCTAGACAGTTGAGAATCCTCGTACAGATTTCGGTGGCTTGGGACGAGTGGAGTACTCGGCTTTACATAAAGCCCAAAAAGGCTCAATACATCTCGCCTGGGGAGCGTTTTTAGATTTTGGCACAAAATCAACCTATTCATCAGTCAAGCACTCAGTAATTTAATGGGTGAAATGAGAAGTCGCCATGTCCGCCCAGAGGATGATGTCCTCCCGATTCTTGCTTATCGATAAAGTGAAGTAACCGTTGCTTAATGCACTTATCCAAGTACACTTGTCCAATCACAGTATCTTCGTAAATGTAAGGGTCCGATAAGTTGCCGTCTTCATCCATTGTTTGCCAAACCGTCATCTGCTTGTAGAATTTTGACTTTGGTTTGACTCTTTCTGTGTACGATGCACCCTTTCGTCCGGTTGCATGATAAAACTTCCTCCCTGGAACATCTTGCTGGTATAATGGCACATAAGTTTCATAGTCAATAACCAAAACTTCTTGAAGTGCATTTTTGTACACAAATCCATACCCTGACTTTGCTGCCTGCTGCTGATCGTGTACATACTTTGGAACCACTTTTTTGGTGTAGGCTTTAAGTTTTAGCAACCTAACTTTAATTCTTTGTGAAGTTGACGGTTTACATTCATTACATTGACAAGTTTCTTGGCTGCAGTTCACTTGGAAACGGGGGTAATGGGTTCTTGGTGAATAGTTTCAAAATCTTCTTCTTCAAATTTGGAGTCGCTGAAGTTTCTTGTCTTTCTTGTAAGTGGTGCTTTCGGTAGCCTGCAACCTAGTAATCATACTGCATATCGTATGTTGTTTACTCCGTCCTATTCAAAATGCTTACGGTGATGACCTTTCAACCCCCAGTGTCATTTTCGTAATAGGAAACAACGCCTATGAAAAGTGCTTCTTGTTCCGTTCATTTCATGATGACGACAGTGTAAACGCACGTTTACGAATGACAACGATAGCTCAGTGTTCAGTAGATCAAATGATGTGGAATGTGGGTACGACGAGTCGGGGGTTGTGTTATAATTTAGCGATTTTGTTATAACACAATCAAAACAACAATTTATAACAATTTTGCAATCAAGTTACAGGAGTTAATTAACTTTAGCGTATTTAGGTAATTAACCAAAGAATTACTTTAATTTTGACTATTTAAAGTGAATTTACATATTGAGAGCATACTACTAACTTTCCGACTTTGGCACGCAATGAACAACAATAACGAACACTTTACAGATTGCAAGCTATTTATAGTAAAACATGCCCTCCCGAGTCTATTTGACGGAGTTTGTGGATTTTACTGCGTGGTACCACGCGTTGCGACACGACCACTCATACGTTACATGACGACCGTTACAAGTCCGCGTCTTCAGACAGTAAAACAAGCAAAAACAAAAACGTGAGCATCATGATAAGCCTTTATAGTAAACGGGTCTGAACCGGTTTTTCCTTATCTCTTTTCCACGATCCTGTTATCGCTTATGCAAGTTTATCTCTTTACTCCTGGACCATGTCTTATATCAGCCTACAAAGAATACATAAGGCCGGTACAGTTTAATTTTGCATAACTTTAAGCCTTCACTAAATACTGTTAGTATCAAACCGCTCCATGTAGTTACTTAACTTTGTTTGGTCTTTGCACAGGTAATAACTACCTGGACAGGCAGTTAATTATATTAGGAAAGCAACCATTAACTATAATTATTTTGCAGCATTATGAAGCTGTCTGGAATAACATATATGTTCGTATATAAATGGAGAATTAATAAGATCCAATGTAGGTAGAAATACAATTAGCATAATGGGAGACATCATAGCTTTTTCCAATACTCAACTTTATCTGGAGCATTCAGAAAACTTTTACCATAATTAGGTTGATTTTTACTTCTGCATGGATCAGTAAATTTAAAAACGCAGGAGAAAGCATGACAAGGAAAACGAATACAACTATTAAAATGAATATTGCGTATATTAACTAAATAGCCGTAGTTAAAAGCTCATATTTCACAATATGCTTTGTTAACTCTACTTATTACGACCATTAAAATTGACATACTAACAAGTTTGGTATTTTGACCTTCTGTCCTTATGATTCTCCAGCGAGTTAAAATAGAAACCTCTCTGTTCTTATCAGGGGTTAATTAGTTGAATTTGCCCTTTATGTTTATGGTAGGTTTTCCAATCATTTCTCCCTCGTTAAAATATAATTGACACAGCTCTGTATGTTTAAGATTGGTTAGTAAACTTAACGAATTTCGTTAGGTGGATTATGTGTATAATTCGATGGTTACTCTACTCATACAATCTGGTAAACTCTATTCGGGTTTGTGGTTTTGAGTTGTGTATCAGGCATCAGGTATAAATTATACCGTATAATGCTGTAGCGTATGTAATTTGTTTAATAATGTTTGTATTGAAGAAAAGTTGTAATTGAAACTTTTAAATTGTACACATTATTAATTTAGGAAGTACGATAAAAATAGTCAGAACTCACAAAAATGATTTTGCTATAAAAATGGCTTTGAGTATCTACAATTTTTAATCATATTTGCACTAGTTTTCTAACATTGTTTAGAAGTACAAAGATTCAACAGCCAACGCAAATGTGCTGCCCTCATATTTAGAAAAATCCTTCGCTCCTAAGACATAGTTTTAGTTCCTTAAACTTGTTTTCATAAACACGGTCATTTACCTACCAAATGTCTTGTAATTGAATGGCCCTGATGGTTTCCATAAAGAGTCAATAACTTTGTGGGTTTGAAACATTTATAACTTTAGTAACACCATGCATTTCATCGTGTAAATTTGCTCAATAGTTAGAATTCATGAATGCAATTTTTTCAAACGTGTTATCATATTATAATTATATTGGTATATGTGTTATCTGCAAAATTATGACAAATAAATTTTGAATACTCGACGTAATACAGACTTCTTTTTTACATTCTGGAGAGGAAGGAATAAATTAATTACTACCGGAGGCATAAGTACAACGGTCAATTAGGTACAACTGTACACGTGTTGTCGGCACTACGGCATCGCAGTCGCTGGAATAATTTTCTACCCAAGAGCATTAGCGTATATATGTAGTTGTTTTTGGAGTTGCTTGGCACTGTTCAAATAAAATTGAAAATATTGCTAGTAAGTTTTTAATGCACAGCTAAGACAGCCCAGTAAAAGCTGTGAAAGTCAGTCAGTGATACTAATATTCACTGCAAAGTTTATCTAATTTACTCTGGAGTTAAACACCTCAATTATTGTGGTTCTGTTTAGCATATCAGTAAAATCATATGATCTATTTGTTGGCTGCCTTAATGTAATTTCCTTACAAAAAATTCAAAGCAATATGATGTCCTTCACATTCAACATAAGTTATCTTATTATTCTTACGGCAAGAATTATTGGCTGTTATTGTGACCATAATAGCATATTTAGTTCGTTGGAACATGCAACTGTTCCTCTGGACACAAATGCCGAATCTGTTCTTAAACTATGGAGAGAATTCTATTACCAGGAAAGGCTAAAAAAGGCTGTAAACCTTAATCAGATTCTCAATCCAGTAGAGACAGGGCATACATTCACCGTGGTGAATAATTTTCTTGGACTCAACATTGAAGCAGCTGAGAATCCCATAATAATACGAAAGCCAATTCCGACGATTCGAAATGTAACAATACGTTTTACTTATAAAGGCGATTACACTTTAGTCGTATGGATACCAGATGGTTTGTCAACTTGTAAAAGTTCTTGTGTGGCACATGAAAGTACTTGTACTTATTCACAGTACCTAAACCATAATATTGGACGTGGAGAATATTCCCTTAAAAGATTTTACGAATTCTGTCTAAGTATACAACATTTCAACATTTCTGTATCTATGAAACCATGGTTAGAAACTATATTAATCGACTTGTATTTTCCACTTAAATTATTGCCACACGACACACTTGGGAACATTGGAATATTCAAATATTACAAAAGCGTTAACCAAAATTCATATATTAGACCCACTATTGCGTCATTAATAAATATTATTGTCAGTGATGCTGTGACTGACATTGAATACGTTAATCAGTTTTATTGCAATTTTATAAAAGCCAGAGCTAGTTGGAATTTCGGAGATGAATATCACGACCGAGAAGCTCCTATAGCGTCGACAGCTATATTTCTCCAAGTGACTTTATCAATAAAAAGGCAAAATATTTTAAAATTGAGTTTGCTAAGACTTTCCAGTTACAGTAGCAAATGCTTCAACTACATTGAAATAAAGAAGAAAAAATATCTATCGCAAAGCATGAGTCATCAACTTTTCGAATTTGCTTTTCCGAAACGAGATGAATTATTTCAGTATTATGGATTTTACTACGGAAAGTTGGGGGATAATATATTTCGTGGTCTTGAAACACAATTATACCATTGTAGGTTGTTCCAGGCAACGTTCAGAAACATTTTTCATGCTCAGTTGGACGTTAGACAGAGGTATTACCTTGCAGTGGCTAAATTACTTCAAGATTTTATGAAAAACTTTACATATTTGATAGACGAAGGTCTGATGTGTGAAAATGCGGAAAGGAAAAGATTGAAATATGCTGATTCCTACCAAAATTATTTTGGTTTTGCTTGGCAACTTCACATTACAGATGATCCAATAAACGTTACAAACATAAAACATCCCATTGCTTTTGAGAATACCTTGGGAAGATATAGATTTGTAGCGTGCGGACAAAGAGGGATCGACAAGTTTTTATTTCAAGAGCTATCAAATGTATATGACTTGTACGTTTGGATGGCGATCGGATTATTCCTAAGCATTTTGACGATTAGTCTGAGAAGACCGTACTTGACAGACCACGGATTACGCTCCAGCAGATCCAGAAATATATCTTTGAAAGGATGGATTCATCATTTAATCTCACTTCTAAAAGTGTTGGTGGAACAAGGAGATCCATTTTCCAGTCGAGTTGCAAATACTGTGTACCTACGTTGGATACTGGCAGCATATCTCCTAGCAGTGTTGGTGTTGAGTAACGCGTATAAAAACAACAACGTTTACAATATGATTACGCCTAGGGTACCTCTCTTGTATGAAACATGGGAACAGCTGAAGAATGACAAATTTACAGTTTTTTCCAGGGCAATATTTGTTCTAGCAACGTTCTATAGTGGAAAGCTGTATAAATCAGATTTGCCACCTGTAATATACGATCCTAGGGATGGTTTTGATATTGTTTATTCGAAAGCCCTAAAAGAAATCTCAAGTATTGCCTGGTGGTATCCCGAAGGAAGTGACATACGCACAAAACTGTGGGACTTATACCGTTTTTCAACACTTCATAGTAAGGTTGGTCCACTAGTGAAAAGCTTTAGATTGAATTTTTCGAGAATCTCAAATCATCCCAATTTTGAGGAAGAAGCGTATGCATTAAACATAAAACTGTACAACTTGTATGCGAAACAAGAATTTGATTGGTTCATTGATGAATTGGGAAACTGTACGAAGACTGCAGTTATTTTGCCCGAGTATTTAAGTCACAAATTGGCGATGAAATTGAAATCTAAACAGGTTCAATATATTTCTGTTGGGACAGAAGCATATGGACGAATGAACACAACAATCGACCTTTATGGCTATGGACCGCCATACATAATAAAAAGGTTTAGATTATTAGAGGACTCAAGACTAATTGAGTGGTGGGGAAAGTATGTCCAGGATGATCGATTAAAAAATGATGTGGAGTCTATCGCTCCAAAAAGCGTGACAATGTCAGGAAATGTAGTGATATATTTTGTAGTACTTTCTATAGGTCTGGCCCTCGCCACCATTTGTTTCGTAGTGGAATTAAGAAAATTGATTATTAGCAAAATTAATGCGGTTGTTTTGATAATTTGCTTATTCGTTTCTGCAGCTTGGAAAGGGTTCCGTAAACGATTTAAGAAATTATACATTTACCTAGCTTGTAAACGAAAATGTTGTGCTAAACCTCAAACTATAACGCAAGATAAAATGATACACATTAACTAGATAAATATACCATCACACAATTTTCAAATACTGATATCAACTATTTTTTAAAGCTGAATGCAATCAGCGTACCGAATAAAGTAGATTTTTCATTCAACTAGGGAATCCCGGAACTGGAAGTTTTATCATCATTTTTATATTAACCACAACATATACATAGTAGAGTTGGATATGTAATCACAGATGAGCAATCGTGTAAATGCTGTGATACTAGAAATAAATGAGAGAAAAATTAATATCATTAATGTCCTCAAAGTAAGAGTATTGCCCCATGTATGTATCAGTGGAATGAAAAATTAGAATAAATCCAGGTT
>JAHZMV010004091.1:0-48585 GCA_027743765.1 Coecobrya sp. COE2 | reverse complement strand
GCAAGAAACAAGTGACGAGGAAAATGCGATAATAATGGAAAAACATCAAGAAGCACTTCGCACACATGTACGGCATTTCCATAATATACATGTACATAAAATATAGTGTGGTGGTATGCACGGTGGTGGTGTAGTGACTAGTATAATGCCATTATAAACGGCATACCTAATCATCTTGGCGTAATAATTCTGTGGGAAGTCCTTCACTTCAAATTCTTTTGGTTGTTGTATGAAGCGAGGACTATAGTCTATAGCATAAAAAAGTGTGTAATCCTGGAACTAAAGTGACTATGCTGGGATAAGAGCTTGTATTTTTTACTAGAACAGATGACTCCAAAGAAAATTACACAACTGTAAAGCTACAATTATGAAGATGTGCTAATAAAAATGAATAGCTTGCGTAGGTGTATATCTGTATACACACAGCAGCAACAGTGAGAAATAAAATTTATAACATAATACCCACACGTTCCCTATATACTCGTACCATATGTAAATACGTATAACTATTATTATATAAAGTATGTATGCATTCATCCGTAAACAAAATCCAGTCAGCACTTCATGCAGTACAACATCATAAATAATTTCATTATGGTTGATATTCCCCAAACAGAATGGGGACTGGTGCAGCAGCAATACAGTCAAAATCAAAAATATTATTATAACGTAATATAACGTTACACAGAACAATAGACACTTTTCCTGCTTTCTCGTTGAACATATTATACGTGGAAAACGGGAAGTGAAAGTTGGGACAGTCGACCATGCTACAAGCCCAGTTGAATAATTAATGCGTTTTGGAAAATACTCGACTATTCCTTGGCTCATTAGTGCACTAAAAGTTAGTCTTCACATTTACTACTATTGGTTATGTGTAATGGAGACATACTAATGTCTCTGTTTATGTATTGAACGTGTTCCAGTAAAATATTATTGATGAAATGTTTCCTGTGTATGTGCAATGGTTCAACGTGTATAGAGTTGGTCTGGATTAATTTAAGGTATAAAATTAGATTAAAACTTACATGAAAGTGAATGTTTGGAAAAAGCGTTTGTGAAAAGTTAAACAGAAGAGTAATCTGATGCCAACACCTTTTCACGGAAAGGTTTTGACCTAACCATAAAACAGTTAATAATCATGTATATGCCCGACCACTCAGTTTGACCAAGTAGAGAGCATCATCAACAGAGACATTTCTGAAGTAAGTGAGTTCAACCCACGAGTTAAAGCCAACACCTAATTTTATTGCAGCAAACATTACACCTAGTTATCTTGAAATTATCCAGGAATAATAATAATGACGATAAAATGATAGCTTGCCTCTGCGTAACAACTGCCGTGATCATGTGAGCTTTGCTCACTTGTGTTAACGACAGAAAAGAGTAAAAGTAAATATTGGTTTTATTTGAGAGAAAAAATATAAAATTTTTTGTTACTGCAGCTCAAAGTCTAGTATTGCGTATGTTACATTAATATGAAGCTCTCGCTTAAATCAATATTTCATCTCGACAGAACTTAATTTGCTGCATTGTGTTAGTTCACACTCTAACGGGCTTTGGATTATAGCTTTACTACAATAACTCACTCTCATTCATTTTGCTTTACAACATTTAAAGCGTATTGAAAAGTTTAAATGTACATGGATCATTAACATGCACCCACACACAAAGCTATATCAATTATCCAGAGACTGCCCCGGTCCATAACTAGAAAAGGTTTTTTAAATTTTGCAAGCCATTCTATAACAACGTTTGTCTGTTTGTGCATCTGTGTGTGTCGTACTCGTTGGTTCGTATCAAAGTCGTAGTATCATCATCACCATCATCAATATAGCTAGTTGGACAAGTGAATTAGACGAGGTTGAGATCTCTGAGATGGATAAAAGTAAAATAGACTTATTAAAGAGTTGATGTAATATGTAGGTGTATTTTTATGAACATGTATAGTATACGTATTCTTGTTCAAAAAATATATATAGTCGTGTGCATAAGAATGAGTCATCTGATTTTGTGTGTGGTTGTTTGATAAAAAACGCTATAAATTCTACATCCACATATATACATCCACACACAATCCACATCTGTCCATTTGTTTGCACGTAAAAACCGAAGAATTAAAGTTTCATCCGTCCCTTTATGGATCTTTTCTCTCTGTCTGTTGTTGCTTTATATAATGCACATAACAAATGTAGCACGACAATATCCATCCATCCGATCAGAATAAGAACAAGGATCGAAATGTAGAGAAAAGAGACAGACAGAGAGCTGAAGATTTTTTTTACCATGATATCACTAATAATATGATCTGTAAATTCCGCATCTGCTAAAAAATACATCCCTTTTTTGAACAAACTCAAGTGCATTCAATGTCAGTCAGGTACGAAGCACACAGTTCATCAGAGGTTAAGCCAAACAAAACTATTTGTCTGCGAGAATGACGAAGAAAAATTTCACTTCTATAAAAATCTAGCAAGCATGGTTAGCTAATTGTCAGTAGTAGACGCATTATTATATAATCATTATCATCACCATGCGTCGTAAGACACTGCATGTGTTACACAGAAAGTAGGAATAAAGTAAGCAAAAGCAAGAATAATGCGAAGGTGTGCACATGACTATAATTTAGCGTGACTTTACAGTTTTTTATATATCACATCCTGCATTCTGTTTGTGCACTTGTGCAGAAATAACCACTTCTGCGGAAATAAATGAAAAAAATCGTGGAAAATGAAATAAATGAAAAGAATTTTTGGGTTAAAGGGGAAACTGAGATAAGGAAAAAAGTGTTGCCATTTTTTGCAGGGATTCAATTTGTGCCTGTGCTACAAACAGTTCCGGACAAGGTGCAGTCCAAAAAACGTGAAAATTTAACTGACTGTATTGAATACATTAACACCAACATCCAGCAGTTTGACCTATCTGCCTTGACCATATATAAAAATTGTTTTATATATAGGTAAAGTTTCTTTAAATGGATTTTAAAACTTGTTTTGAAAGCACGCTAATTATTGCATGATTCATAGTTTCCAGTCAGTGGCCAAAAAAGTGCGAGTGATAAAGGAAGATTTATTTTGTTAGTCAGGACTATATAGGACCGTTAACAGTGCTTTGTTACTATATACAAACGTTTAATTATCTTGACCTTGGCTTATATATTATTTAACTTTATGTTGTGTTGATACATTTTTTATATATTATTTCCGGTTTATTTTGAATTTTATAGTTTTCATTGCTGCAAATCACACTATAAGAAAAAGTGCAATGACTACTGACTGCAGTTCCTTCCTGTTTTCTAGTGGATATAGTTTTTGCTATCAAAGTCAATTTTAAAACTGTAGTTTTGCTTCCTCTGAGCCTACTGGATGCATTTGAAGAGTTAAAATTGAAAGTGAAACTAGCTAACAATTTTTTGAATAATTTTCATCATGGATCAGTTACTAGCGAAAGCTCCTTCGAAGGACGAGATCATGTCGTTTTTTGGTGGAAACCCGTTTTCTACGCCTGTTGGCCAAAAAATAGGTATATGAAACACACGTGAAATTTGCAACATGAGGATAACGTCTTTCATCAGGATATATTTAAAAAATATATGTATTTGTTCTTGTATATTTTGTGATGTTCAGAACATGCAACGGATGCCGCGCTAGCATCAGAAAACTGGGCGCTAAACATGGAAATCTGTGACATGGTGAATACTTCAGAAGATGGCCCAAAGGATGCCGTGAGAGCAATCCGGAAACGACTTCAGCAAAACGCTGGCAAAAATTATACCGTTGTAATGTACACGTTGACAGTGCTTGAAACGTGCGTCAAGAATTGCGGAAGGCGCTTTCATGTTCTCGTGTGTCAAAAAGACTTTGGTCAGGAGTTAGTGAAACTAATTGGTAATCTCAAACACAAAAAATTTGGACCTACAACAATAATTACATATACCTACCTCTCAGTAGTTGTAGAGTAATTACAAGTTTATTGCAGCGTGTAGTAGTGAATGACTCATTATGAGTCAGGCGCGCAGGGTGTTGTTGTGTTCCGTTCCGTAGACAGAGCGTAAAAACTGAACTGACTGTGTTTCTTTTTTCATTCACAGGACCAAAAAATGACCCACCTACCATAGTACAAGAAAAAGTTCTGGGTTTAATTCAGTCATGGGCAGATACGTTTAGAGGCCATCCTGAGCTAGTTGGTATTGTTCAGCTTTATGAAGATTTAAAGTCAAAAGGTATAGAGTTTCCAATGACGGATTTGGACGCAATGGTACCTATCCTTACTCCCAAAAGGGTATGAAAACAAGCAGTTAATCTCAGTTTCACACTCTCTTTGAGAATCATTTCCATCTTTCAGCTTTATAAAATATTATTATTGTCACTATAAAAGGAACATTAGTCTAAAAACGCTGTCTGTTTTTTTATGCTTGATGATGCAGAGCGTAGAGACGGAGCCCATTCTGCATCCAGTCAATCTGGGTGAACGACAACTACAACAACAGCCACCACCACCGCAACCACCAACACAGGTAAGATATTATTATGAATGTTTATGTTAATTAATCATCCTGCAGGAAAATGTATGCACATTTATTCTAGCAAGTAGTAATACTGCCGCATGTAGATTTGCATAAAATTGCATACTTTTCTAAAGCGAATCTCTCATCGTATCGTATTATACCTGAGTATTGTTTATTACACCTTCCAATTACAGTAACCGCAGGGGAATATTGGTTGGTACCTTTTTTACACGTCACACACACTTTCACATTCATTATACGTACATATATCCTCACCTGTGCCATGTTTTAATCTTTTGGTAGGTTTTTTTTCTGGTCATGAAAACATCTCATGCGCAGTTATTGCAAGTACGTATGTATCGCGTATGTTATCATGTTAAAAAATAGGTAAGCAATATATTATGCACCAATACATTTATACACGTACAAACTGTCAACTGACTGCAGCTCTACATGTCCATATACACATTAAAATATCACGAGCAGAGATCTAATTAAGAAAATGAGACATTTTTTAGTTTGTAATCATTCGTTGAAGTATCAAGTATCAACGCTGTGGATATTACTGTGCCCGCATACAGACCAAGTCCATTGACATCAAATTAATTATCAGATTTAGCTTACAGATTTTGATTATGGTAATACTCGCATACTGTTATCCTATAATCCCTAAAAAATAATCAGTACCACTACTACACATTGTTCATTGTTAAAATTTAGTATGAATCTGTGTGTGTGGTTACGTGGCGGTTCACTGTTCGCTCAGTGTAACACTAAAAAAATTATTGCACAATGTAGTAAATCACATCAGTTATGATGATGATTCTTATAAAATGTTAAAACGTGCTTTGTGTACAACAATGAAGCTAGTGAGCAAGAATAATCTTTTGCATCTTTTTTCTTGGCAAAAACCAAAAAAAAGAGTGAAAATGCTCTGAAATAAAAAAGTGTATACATATAAGGTTTGCTTTTTTATGCTGATGTGATGTATATTATTATACTTGCGATTTTAGTACATTTTTAAGCTGAAGAGCCACTTAAACCCTTTGGTTTCACTTGGCTGCAAATTGGACACAGGCAGCTGCCTTTGTCAAACATGAGTGATCACGGCACATTATAGCATTAAGGGAATAATGTATATCAAGCCGTTTCATGTATAGTTAGCTAACTGACTATAGGGGAATTTTAAATCAGACTGTTATTCAGATAGCAAAAAACCATTTTTTATTTAGGCTCTCTGGGTTTATTGAATGATGAAAAGGAGTTAGCGTGATTCTGTTTTCAATATTATAGGAGTTTTATTAAACTGTTCTGAAAAAAGAGTAGGTTGTATGAGTAAGCTCATCATTAGTGAGTAGGTACATATCTTTTATACAGGAAGGAAAGATAGTATAAGGGTGTTGCATTGCATTGTTCACAATAGGACAAAGAGAGTTCATGCACATCATTACTTTATGTATATTCAAAATAGTAGCATTCCTCCATCGAGTGCATCACAACAATACTAAGCGTTTGGAGTTAACAAGTGCATTGTTTCACACAGCGCAAGGACTTTTGATAATAAAGTCTAGGAAGCACATCTTTCATTTGCGATTTGTGACTTGGCAGCAATTGCAACTAGTTGTATTTTTGGCAATAAGCTAACGAAAACGCGTTTTATGATATTTTATTATAAAATATAATATATAGAGTGTGTTTTTGTGTAGATTATACATAAATAATAATAAAATCATAAAACAAATACCTTGACATATTGCATAGATTAGATTGTAGAAAAAGCTAAATAAAAATTTAAAATGTTATCACCACCTGCACCCACGTCATCATCTTCGAAAACGTCAGAAACCCAAGGGGAAAGTGAAATTGCCAACGGTAGCATTAATGGTGTTACTACATCTGCTATTATTACTAAATCGCAGGTAAAAGTGACGCCGGAACAAATGGTGAAGCTACGAAGGGATTTGGACATTGTTCAAGGGAACATGGCCGTGTTTGCAGAGATGCTGAGCGAACTGAAGCCTGGTCAAGATATACCTCCAGCGGATTTAGAGTTGTTGGAAGTAAGTCAAATTTGTAGACATTTTTATTACCCCAAAAATGGTTGTATGATATGTTGGATTAAACTGGATTGTTATACTATTTTCGTTAGGAATTAAATACAGCTTGTAAAGAAATGCAAAGGAGAATAGCAGAGCTTCTATGTACTGTCTCTTCAGATGAACTTACAGCGGAAATGCTCCATATAAATGACGAACTAAATAACTTGTTTCTTCGGTAAGGATGCTTATATTCAATACGAATATAGATTTACACTTTATGTGGGAACATTAAAATTACTTTTAACTTTGTATTTAAACAGCTATGGTCGCCATAAGAAGAACATCGAAAAGACATCCGGTGCTGGAGGAGCACCACCCACTGGAAACAAAGATGAGCCTTCACTAATTGACTTTGGTGGTGGTGATGCGCCAAGTGGGAACCTTGCATCAAGAATGGGTGCTCTTAGTGTTGCTGGTGGTGCTGCGGCAGGAGGCGCTATTCCTAAAACGAGTTCCAAAAAAGATCCTGACGACTTTGATATGTTTGCTCAGTCAAGAGGTGCCAGTTATGAAAAGAGTAAAACAAGGTACTGCTCCAATATGACAAAAATTAATGAACAAGTTTGCTTGGATAAACCTAATTTATGACTTTATTGCCCCAGTGGAAGTACATACGCTGACAACACGAACGTTGACCAAAAGGTAGGGAATCTGGGGGATGCTGCAATGAATAGGGAACCCATCGCGGTAAGTTATTCAAGATAACTTTAATGTGTCGATATGCATAACTTTCTTTTCGGGCTTGTCCAAAAAAGGGGATTTTTGTCCTGTATGTACTTTGAAAAGTTTTTGCAATCTTTATACATTCTCGCCATGTTTGTAATGTTATCTTATGTTTTGCATTTTTGTGTGTTCTACTACTTGTGTTAAATATTTGTTTGCCTATGACTTCCTTCCTCGTCGCTGTCGTTTTTGAAATATTTTGTTCGTAAATGGTTAATCTTGTCGGCCTGTGAAGGATGAAGATATAATCAAGGTTTGTACCTCTGTTGTATTCTGTATTTCATGATGAGTGTATTTTTGTACTAAAAATGCATGTTTTATAGATAGATGTACAATGTACAGTCTTAAAATACGTCATGTGTCAAAAACATTTTTATCATTTTGACTTTTAACTATATTTCCAGACACATCGTGAGTCAGATTTCGACGAGATGGAAGCATGGCTTAATGCAAATGTATGTTTTATTATTTTTACAAATTGAATTTTATTTTTTTCTACTTTGAAATTTACTTAATAATTTTTATTATTATTACTAATCATTCAATATTAATATTTTATTATCATTTACCTTAATTACCTTATAGATTTTACAAGCATCCATACAACTTAATTATTAATTATTATTATCATTGCCATCTCTAACTTATTTGTTTGCATTCATTTGAATGGATATTGGATTGTTTTGCAGCAGCCACCTAAATAAAGTGCAAAATCCCTTGCACACTCCTTGTCAGTATCAGTCAATCAATCATGCAGCTACTACTACTCTCTAGCAATAACTATAAATAATACTACTCTAGGTATTATGTGATAACTAACGACCGAAATTACCACTTTGATCGAATTCTCTAAAGTTTTGTAAAAAATAATTGGTAAATCCCTACAAAAATTTATACACTCACAACAAAAACTTATCACACTACTGTATTTTGTGTTTTACTTTTTGCACTAAATGTTCCTTTTCTTGTGTTGATTTACTTTATCGGGACGGTTTCGGTTTATCAATGTTTGCATTTTATTATTATTTTTTTGTAGAAAGCATTATTTTCTACATTATGACACATTAAAAGTAACTTACCTTGAAAGAATATTTGTATTTCAATTTGATAATATAGTTATACATAATGTAGTTTACTGGTAATGTGGCAGTGGCGATGATAGTGTTCTGACACTCACTAACTGTGTGCTTATCAATAACTTACCAATAACCTAAGAGCAAGATGTATATTATCTACCCACTAGGCTAATATTATGTATATATCCATTGTGCAAAATTAACACAAATTATTATATGGGCTTGGACGATGGGAATCTCTCTTTACCCCTTCATTCTACTTGTTTTACCTTCTTATTTTCTCTCTCTAAAGTCTATGTTGTGTTTGCACTTGCAGAAAACCTTGAAATTAACAATTTACTAAATAAAATGTTCCTTTTTATTCATTAGCCAATTAGTGGAGGAGCGCCATCGGGCACCGCATCGTTAACCAGCTCGGAATTTGATAAGTTTCTCGCAGAACGTGCAGCAGCGGCTGCAGCCACATCTCCTCCAGCTTCTTCCGGTGCGTCGGGGGGAGGCCTCACCAGTAAAGAAAAATCAGGACTGTGAATATCCAAAAAAACATAATATCAAGTTGTTTAATTATTGATACCTGTATTTAATATCTTCGAAAAATCGTTTTTCCTTCCGCTTTTGGAACACATTTTTAAAAAGTATTAATATATTGTTGATAGACATCTCGTGTGAAATTGTGCGTGGTTGTGAGTTGTGTGTTTCTCTAACCATAAAAGTCTTGTGAAACAGCGACAGAGACAACGTGGAAAGATCCAACCGTGTTATCCTATAAAAAAGTGTCAGTGACGGCGATAAAAAAGTATTTTTAAGTTAGGTTAAATGATATGTATTCGTATATTACCTAATTTTAATTTGATGTTTCAATTTAAATCACTACTCCTGGAGAGTGTACTGTGACTATGTAGTTAAATGTAGTAGTAGTAGAGCATAGTAGAATGATGTAATCATGTTCAGTATAATCAAAGATTTACATTTACATCCTGTTAATATTTATGTGGATAGCTGGTCTTTTTATTATGTTATATCATTATATGCATGATAAATGTGTTCGTTTTCAGTTCATGATATCCACAATTTTTCATTTTCGGAATTAATATATATTATACGAAAGATACACATGTGAATTGACGTTTACTGACAAACAAGGCAAATTTTGAGAGAGAGTCAACAACCAAAAATAATACAAATTATGCTTAAATCTCTCATTATTATCTTCACCTGCCCAGATTTTAATCCAGCTGTATACACAAATTACACGCCATCATGATCGTTGAAGTAACGGTTGTAAAACAAAGGCCACAATTCGCATTTTTAAAAAAGTTCTTCAAATGTGATAAAAATTATCGTTGTTAATTTCCAATATTATAGTGTAGAACCAAAATGTAATACCTACACTTTAAATTAATATATATGCAAATGTAATAGTGTACTTTACTTTATCTATGCACCCGGTTTATTGGGTTTCGTATTCAAACTAAAAGAATTATAATAATTCTAAGGATTGTTCAACTTTTGTCGTAAAATAGTAAAAAGTGTAGTTTACTGTTCTCTTTTCCCAATGAGTTTTAATAACTAACGGTAATTTCGTAATGGTGTTTTTGCAACTTTCTTCAAATTATTAGCATGAGGTACAGTATTTATTGCCACAAAAAAGTCCGCTAGGTAATAAATTGATAAAATTGTTCCGTAACACTTCGTTTTTTTCTTGACAATTTACCACAGAATAAACAAAATTGTCATTACAAGACAAAACTAACTTAAAAACATGCAAACGACTCATTACTATATTATGCATAAAAATGAAGTGTTATCCATCATTTTATTGTAATTTTTAAAAAATACCATAAATACGATATAAAGTACGCATATTTAAAATACGTATTATATATAAATTATGTGTATAAACTTTATTAACCTCACGTAAATATACCGTACTGTATACTTTTAAATCCTTTATCATATATACATAGCTAATTATATTGTATAACTATTAAATCTAATAATAATGGCATCGCAGACTTGAAGTATAAAATAACCATTAATAAAATCCAAAAAAGTCAGTCAAACTTTTACCATAAACCGATTTTCGAAAATTAGCAAGTTTTTATCCCGTGTTAGTAATCCTCACACCTGCAATTTGTAGCTCCAACTGAGAAATGGTTTCATTTTTTCTCTCTATGATTTTCGACAGCTCTCCAACAACTCTTTCTGATTCGGTTTCAATGCAACGAAGTTTGCGTTCAAGATCACGAACGCGATGACGTAACCATTCATTTTCTTGGCGAAGAATGTCACCTTCATTGAGGAGGTTTTTGGGCTTTGATAATGACACGGCAGGCAATTGGCCTTGATTCATGGGCTGTTGCGACTTTTTATTTGGAATGATGTGAATTTTTACTTTTCCATCTTTCTCCTTTGAATTTGCAAATACAATTTCATAAGAAATAGACTTTCGTCGGGAGGATCGGAATTGATCTTGGCTTGATGATAATAAATCAGAGTTGGAAACCCCTTCCATGTTCATACTGACGTCTGTGCTTGGATGATCTGTCATGTGCAAGAGGGAAGTTTCTGGGGATGTGAATAATTCATTTGAAGTGTTCATTTCAGAACTGGACGAGTAATTAAATGCATTCATTTGGCCTGATGATGACTTGTTACAATGGTTTTGTTCCCCTAAATTTTCTTTAACCGACTGGATGTAATGCAGTTCTGAAAAATCTTCGGTGACATTACCTGCAATAAAAGTTTTCAACAAATTCTTACTTTACCCCAGACTAGATTTTTATAACAGGTGTAAATGTGTTGTCTGTATGTAAATATGTACAACCTTCAAAGTAGTCAGTAATGAACTCCATGAGCGAATCCTCGGTTCCTCTCCCAGTCTTTTCGGACGATTGGTGATGATAAGTTTCATTCTGCGGTGGAATTTTATTGCTTTTGGATTCATCACTGCTTTTACCATCAACATTGCTTTCCTGTGACAAAAACTCGCCGAAAAAGTCATACCGAAATCGCTTAAACTCATCCATTATTGGGAAGAAGACTAACTAACCCTGTCCTAACCTCGTACCTAACTTACTGATGATGGGGAACACCACGGATGAAAGTTCCACATTCTAACTGACCTTTGTCCATTGAAATAGGAAATGTGGAAAAATAGAATCTTATAAAATCACTTGAAGTGTACATGGGAACTTTCTAAATTATGCAGCGCAAGCATTGACAACAAGAGGTACTTTCTCTTTTAAACGGCACAACAACGACAATGGGGCACTTTGAGAAAATGCGTAGCCCATGTATTTTTGCCGTTGTCTAATGTCAATATAGACTACATATGCCTGATTTAGTTTTTCGTTTTTCCTCAAAAATTCTTTAGACATCTAAACGTTCATTCCCTTCATTCGAATGTTCCAATTAGTAAGTAAAACTGTAACGTGCATTTTTGATGAAAATAAATTCAATAAAAAATTATGAGCTTTGAACGAAAATTTTTATATTGATGCAAGCGTTCCTTAACTAATTACGCGAAGTTGCATATTTTATTTGTTGTATTATAATATTTTATTAATTTAAGTCTTGTAACATGCAAAATTGCAGCCGGGACAGAGAAATCTACAAATAACATACAATGAGGAGAAACAATCTTGAACAAATCTTAAAACAAAACTTTACTCTGTCTTTGTCTGGTAAATAGATCAAACCTTCTACCACCGCTTTTATTTTCCAGCTTATCTTCTCGGCTACCGCGGCTATTACCTTTAGCTTTATTACCACCAGCGTTGGTAGATGCGGTCACTTTATCCAATGACTCTGGACTACCCAACGTATTTTCTACAGCGTCGCTTCCAAGACCGAAAATTTCCTCGGGAAACTTGACCTCCTTAAATACCCTATAAATGTCGTAATGTGGTTTGAAGAAAGGAGCATGCACACCAAAAACTCCAATTTCACGCTTTCTCCTAACAAACTTGATTTTTCTTTCTCGTTTCTGACTTGCGCTTGCCATATTGTCGTCGTTCTCTTTTGAACCTTCGTTTCCAAGTTGTCTTAAGGAAACCGTTGAGGCTGCGCTTCTTAATTCAAGTGATTCGTGACGAGGATAGTTAACAAAATAAGTTGGAGGTGTGGGAGGCAAATGTGGTAATTGTACAGAATAGGTTGGCTCGGGTTCATCCGGCAATATGGCAGTGGTGACACATCGGTATGTTCCATAGTCGTCTGGAGTATAGTCTCTCACTGTTAAAACGGACTTCCATTTAGAGATGCTGGTGACGGTAATTCGTGGAGCAAACCCATTTCTGGAGTCGTAAAATGTTCCATAAGGAAGAAGAAGTGATGATGGTGGTGGAATCACGTGCCAGTAAATTTGCTAAATTGTAAAGGTAATTGAAATTCAATCCGTCATTTACATACCATGAATTCAAAATCCATATTCTATTCAATATAGATTACTTTTTGAGCATGCTTACCTGAACAATCAGTATATATGGAGGGAATTCACAAATCACTTGCAAATCATTTCTCCCACCTCCAGTCACAAATCTTTCGATTTTCAAATCCCCTGGGATTTTTACAAGTCTCAGAAATTGTTGGGGTGGTGGCGGTGGCGGTGCAGGTGGTAATTGGGGTGGAGGAAACGGCATGTAATATGGCGATTGTTGCTGTTGAAAGTATGTTGAAGGAGGCAGTGGTTGTGGAGGCTGTTGTGGATACGAATATGAATTTTGTAACTTGGTGTAGTAGGATGTTGAAGCTGGTTGATCATATCCCACAACTGGAAATCTGCTAGGTTTGAAAAACTGATCAAATTCCTGAGAACTGGAATCTCCTTGATGAGCTTGTTCAAAAGCAATGTATGACTCGCGAAGGGGAAGGGAATTTACGAAAGTTTTCATGACACCTCCCAAAAGATTATCAGATTGGAACAACTGACTATTAAAAAGAGATTTTGCGGGTGGCGGAGATCGCACCTGGATATTTGAGGTCGTGTTTAGTGCCTCACTTTGGTTTGAGGTCATCATGGTTGTTGTTGCTGTTGTTATCGGGAAGTTGCATGATAACATAAAACACATTGTGGCAACCGTTGCAGCTAGCGAACAAAGGAACTTTGATGGGAACATTATGACTCAAAAATTAATCGGTCTTGCGTACACACTTGCATGGCATGCACCCCGTGGCACGTTTGAAACTGAACTGAAAACGTAAATTGAATTTGGGCGAGGTTTATAACAGATCACGTCAAAGAAATGACAGGTGGAGGTCGCATTTTTAAAAAGTTAATCTAATTTGCATTGCCACATATATAATTAAACTTACTCTTAAAGCCATAAAGACTGCATTTCTAAGCGTGTAAAAGCGATCTCATTGCCGTACCATAAAGCATGTAGGTATTTTAATACTTTGCTTAAAGGAAAGGAAATGCGAAGATGACAAAGGAAGGATCAAGAAAAGTGAAAATCCTTGATTCAATTGAAGGTATCACAGGTATCAATAAACCAGAATGGCAACAGCAAAGAGTATTATTAAGATATTGTACATTCTTAAAATAAAAATCTATATCATAATATGTAAATTATTTAAAGTTTTCTGTGATGTATGCATTATATTTAAATCCTTGATGGGAATTAATAATTTATATAGGCAAATAAAAACACACAGGAAAAACAGCTTGTGGCAGGATACGATATAAAATTCGTATGTTATTTTAGTGAGCAAAAATGTCCTCTTGCTTCAACACGTTCAGAATTTCATGGTAGAATGCATTTCAAAATGATTCACCGGTAATTTGCAAACAATATGAAAAAGAACAGACAAGACTCGGTTTCATACATAAAACTATTTTTGACGATGCAATTTTCTAAAAGAAGATTGGTATACTAAATGGTACTCCACCACTTGACTGTGTTTTCATTTTTGTATCTAGTTTTGTAGTAATAAAATTTTGGACTCTGACTTCTTTCGCTGAAATTTTTATTAACTTTTATTTTTTTCAAATTTCCGCTTCCTTCTGTTTTTAATTTATTTATGTTTTTGCAAAAATCGGCGCGTATTATAGGTTAATTGCAAAGCTGGTACATTATACTGTTATTCAGAATTGGAACAGTCAAAATTACAGTAATTGGTAGTATGTATTTTTAAATACAGTTATTGTTACTCATACTGATGTGTGCATAGCCATATTAAAAATTATGTAATGAGTAATTGAACCAATGTTGATTAATGATGTAAATTGAAAAATAAATGCATATTGAAATGTTTGGGATCATGGATGTATTGTCTGTGGTAAGAAATAAATACAAATTACGAATACACATTATACAAGTTTGTTTTAATTTGTTTATCGGTAAGGAGTAATCATTTATTAATGTACGCACTGTACGCACAAATATTTAGTAATATATTTACGTAACTATACTATAATCATAGAAATCATATTACAAAGATATTAAAGAGGAAGAATAACCATTATTATATACTTGTACTTGTACATTAATCCGTGAAAATGCACTTGATAGTTTGGATCGAAGGTATTCATGAAAGAGGGTAAGGGTAAACGTGTGTAACAAATTTGATTTTATGGTCTCTTAAAAAGATTAATTTATAAGGTTTCTTCTGTATATGAACATACTTATGATATCTATAATGAAACTCAGGAACAATATGTTTGCCATATCGCCATTGAAATGAAAGGACAATAACATCAGCATCGCTTATTTTCATTGAACTTTGAAATAATTAGCAGATTGCACACTAAAACTTATAACTATATTATAATATATCTATATTCTTATGTAGAATATCCTGATTTGAACATTCAAAACTTGAAGAATTCGGGATGGAACACATTTGGGGATTTTGTAAATGTTTCCCTGCATTATAAAATTTTAATTACATTTTAAAGAAGTTGGGGATTGATTTTGACATCCATTTTCTAAGGTGTGTAATAGTGGGTTGAGGGTTGAATTGTTTACACCGTGAAGGGGAACTCTGGTTCATCTTTGGCATCAAACGTTCGTTGATGCTGAAGTCTAACCCGAGATAAGACCAAACCAATCATTTCAAAAATTGGTCCAATTGTTCCTTTCAGCACGAGCTCTACCACGGTACGAGTAAACCAGGCGATGAGGTGAAGGCATTTTATGATGGGCCTTGCGAACCAAATTTGCTGCAAGAAAATGAATTGTAGACAATATTTTTACCAGCAAGCAATTTTACAACTTTAGCTTTATTTGAGTAGGTATGAGTATTAACTGTTTCTTATTACCAGAAAAGCAAGTATTGCGGACAGAGTGGCAATGAGAATAGAGCAAATGGGTGCCAGGATTATCGTCAGCAAACGGTAAGTCGCTGCTTGGAAGAAGACGAAACAAATATTGCTCACATTCCAAACCCACTCGGGTGACTTGAGATTTTCAGGTTCTCCGATAACATTTGTCCAGTCAACCTTTTTACCACAAAGGTAACGGCAATTTTACAATTTTAACATATAGTACAAAGATAGCCTAATTTAATTTGCAAAATCTACCTGAAGATGATTGTTAACATGTAGAGGATCTCGCTGCAGCACCGAAGGTGGGGGTTCTTCATGATGAGCCATACCCACTTTTGTAATTTGGTTTACAACCATTTTATTGTTCCTTCTATCCGACATGAATGCAAATGAAGTGACAAAATGAAGTCAACGATTTCCTTCAAGTTTTTTTCTCTTCCGTTTTTGTACATATAACGCCTGTCCTAAAGTTTATAATGAACTAACTGACCCCAAAAAATATCATGAAAAGGAAGCTTTCTTCCTTCAACTTTCTTCACTCCAGATCCAAAGGCAAAACCTCACTGACAGTGGTAGGCATGAAGAAACGTGGGAAAAGGAACCATGGCTCATTTTTTCATGAATTATGTTTACTTTTTTGTCACTGTCTCCATTTCCCATTCCCGACTTTATTCTATTCATTCCACCGAAGAAGTGTGGTTTATCCAGATATATGCTTATACTGAACATAAAACATAATCGTTATTATTTATAAGCCATATTGTAAGTTATAATCATCCTGCAAAAATGGAATGCTTATTTGTTGTCGTGATTTCTATACTTTTCTTTTCAAGACAGCAAATCTCCAATCTTCACTGATGATAACGATGCTCTGCGTTCATCCGTACCAGGTGGAGATTGGTATCACAGAGACATGTAGAAGCGTTGGTGGTTGTTAGACCAATCATTAGATTTGGTGACACGCATATATAATTTCTTATATTGTATTCCTATAGGCCTGCTGTGCAGCAGAAAAGGAAAGGTAAAGATGTATGTACAACGGTATGTAGATATATAATGTAGCAACGCAGAACATCCTTCCGGTGGGGAAGGAAATGCCAGTTGGCTCTACTTGATTGGAAAGTGGTCTTGTTTAAAAAGGACGAAGCATAGTACAAATACAATGCATATTGGTTTTCTCTTCTTGCTTTATCGAAATCTCAGCAAGCGTTGAAGAGAACAATGAAAATTCTCCTATTGTTTTTGCTCACTGCTGCTAACTTGAAGATGGGTATATACTGAGCTGTTGTGTTATTATTACAGAAGAAAAATGAAAACCAAAAATTCTTTTGTTTGTATTCCTGTACTACATACTGGTATGGTACAAATGAAATGAAAACTTTGACTATGATGGAACAACAACAGAGGAAAACAGCAACAATGGTTTCATAGATTCCTTCTGGAGAACCGTGCTCATTGTATAATATATATATGTATCTCAGAAAATACTTACCAAAAGTGACATAATATCTTAATGAATTTAAGGCTAATGAATCACTACCAGGCACTGCAAGAAAAAGGTTTTTTCAGAGCTGCCAATTGTTTGTTTTTATTTGTTCACTTTATTAACATCAAATTACATAGTACCATTATTGTTTTATGATTATTACATTTGCACTGCAAGCGAAATATAGGATAAAAAAGTTTAAATCAATACAACTGGATTGATGAATGGAGAAAGCTAGCATACTCTCTAAACAAAATGTAATACTGGTTAACGATACTGTTGAATAACTATAGTCTTATTTAAATACGATTGAACTATCTAGGGTGAGTGCGCTCTCATATACTATGTTGGAGAACAATGAAGGCATGTTTGTACATTGCATTATTTTCATTAAGGATACCATTGGGTAGGTAGTTTACTTTTTCACTTTTGTTTCTTGTACCTGCGACATCCATTATTTGAACTGTTTAAAATAATTAAAATCTTTCTATTCTGTTATGGCGTAACTACAATTTAGCCTTGGAACTTTAATAATTTAAGGATACATAATTGGATAAATGTAGGATATAGTCATAATTTTTGTATCAAGCACACATCTCCCTTTTGTTGGCCACGTTAGTCTAATGTCATTAAATCGTTGAAAGAGATTGTCATACGTGTAAGTTATTTATATTTCCTCAAGAACACTTTCTGTAAGTATTTAGGAGATCAGCTTGATTTTGGTCACACGTTTGGAGAATAAGTACACTCATTTAAGTTGACACTTGATTTAACAAAATGTAAAAATTAAAAAAATATGAAGAAGACACATTTTCCTTAAAACTACTCCCATCATCATCAAATAAGAGATTTGGGAGTAATTATTGTAAAATAATTTCAATAATGTTCCACCATATCATCACATTCTTACTATCGTAAATCATCTTATATTTGTACAAATGGGAGAAAGAAATTGTTCTGGAAAATATTTGGCTATCCTATATACACGTATAATATGCGTACTAGCTGCGTATCTATATAAAATTAACGAAACCGACAGTTGAATGTAGGCATTTAATATCGCAAAGTTCCTTTGATGATGCTTGAAAGCATTTTACCATATATTCACATATATGTATGATATATGGTCAGTCGTTGATATTTCATTTATACAGGCAAACATTTCATCACATTTTGTCGTTTACCTTTTGGAAAACCGTTACTTTAGCTATAAATAGGTAAAATCTCTAGAGTGTGTGCGTTTTGTTCTAAACTGTTCAACCCAAGTATGCATGTATGCTAGATTATTTATGAAAAGATAGATATTCTAAGTAATATAAAATATATTCAGAAGAACAATATCTAGGCTAAAACCTTACCTTTTCAGCTATGCATCTATAAAATGTTCCTCATAATGTGACATTCTTGTTAAAACAGAAGTATATACCTATGTATCGTAATCATGTAAGTCAGAATATATATAATAGTCTCACAATTCATCTGCTCTCTGTTTCAAGCCAGCAAGCTGCTAATTATTATACATAGTGCCGAAAGGAGTGATGAGCTATGTGAATATTGTTTGCAAATTTAAACGTCAGTGACATGCGAAGCAATAGATGGGGATTTGCTGCGAGTATTTTGAATGATCACTTTGGGTTCACCTTCGTTGTCGACGATCACAGAGGATGAAAGAATTTCATCACTGTCATCTTTCTTTTTACTGTCTTTGCCACCTTCTTCTGATGGTGAAGGTTGGTCTTCACCAACTTGTAGGGTTTTGTGCTTTCTCCAGGCATTCTGAATTAACAGGGCACAATATTCTTCCCGTTGACGCCACAATGTGGAGCTAACGGGTTCGTAGCCTGGGCGGTTCAGAGCCACCTGAACTTCATTTATCTCAACTGCCTCCTCAATTGGGTTACCTTTCCGAGAAAAGAAGTCTTTTGTGAGGGCATCCAGAATGTCCACGCAATACATCATGTCACCTACATAAAGAAAAATGACCATTATATAATAAAAGAGATTGAAAACCAGTAAGCTGTTTTATATTTTCTGCCTGTACCTTTACAAATAGGAATGTCCATTGATATTATTTTATATTTGTTTGGTTTGTGTATCTGTAATGGTGGCTCTAGTACATCAAGAAAGTCTGGTAGCTGGTCATATCTTAGAATTAACCGCATTCAAAAAGTCATCCCATGCCTGTTTATGATGGAAACATACATTTTTTACTGTTTATATAGTCGCTTCTAATATGCATCTAAAAAACTTAAGAAAGTAGGCATGTGTAACCTTTGACATCTGGTAGTGATCCCAGGTCATCGTCAACATGTTCATCCCGATGAATATCATGATGACCATGTCAAATTTCTGGTTTGTCACAAGCTCGAAAGCAATGGCTTGCACTTTCCACTAAGAAAACAATCGAATCGTAATTTTTTGTTTATGCATGCAAAATATCTCATCACTTTCGATGTTTTTATGCTTACCCTTGGCCTTGGAATAGCCTTAATTGGCTTTTTATTTCCCATTTTCTTCATGGCTGCATAATACTTTTTCTGGTCTTCCGTCATGAACATTTCCATACTCCCTCCAGATTTCTTCTTTTGCTCGTTAAAGTTGTCAATGATCACACCGATAAACAGGTTGAGTGTAAAGAATGATCCAAAGATGATGAAAATTACAAAGTAAACGTACATAGCAAAGCTAGTTTCTCTGTGAGGCTGTTCGTCAATTTCTCGTGAATCAATGGCATCATTCATGATACCGATCCATCCCTTGAAAGTGGCCACTTGAAACAAGCATAAATAGGCTTTTCCAACGTGGTCAAAGTTCATGACAGAATTTTCCCATGTATAGTTATTGGCCAGGCATTCCATTTTGTTGCGAATGATCCGGTAGTCGGGTCTGCTGCCATCTTCAGGATCAATGCACTGAAAATGTATCCGTTTCTTTGTTCATAAATGTGCACCTCCGTCAAGACCAATTTCGCATGAATTTTTGTAATATAATATTGTTACCTTATGAAACTTTCCATTAAACAGTTGCACTCCCATGATGGCAAAAATTAGCCAAAAAATCAAGCACACTAGCAACACATTGAAAATGGATGGTATTGCCTGAACCAAGGCATTGACCACAATTCTCATGCCTTGCATCCTTGACATGGCTCTGAGAGGACGTAGTGCCCTGAGTGTTCTCATTGTTTTGAATTGGTATTGCCTGAACCAAGGCATTGACCACAATTCTCATGCCTTGCATCCTTGACATGGCTCTGAGAGGACGTAGTGCCCTTAGTGTTCTCATTGTTTTGAATGCCTGCACGCCTCCAACTCCAGCCAACGCTGCCACAAAGTTGATGAGTGAGACCATCACAATTACGAAATCCAACCAGCACCAAGCATTGGTAAAGTAGGCCACAAACCCCAAAGCAAACCACTTGATCAACATTTCAAAGAAGAAAATGACAGTGAAGATACGATCCATATAGAACAGGATATCCATAAGAACCGGATTTTGTGGCAAGTGTACATCTTCTAGTGCCAGCGCCAGAGATGACAACAATATCATTACAATCACGATTGTTTCAAAGTATTGATTTTCAATTAATCGAAACGTTCTCAAACGAATGTATGCCCAAGCCTCTGCAAAGCGAGTATCCTCGACCGCAAACCATGGGAAACGTTCATAGAATCGTGGAGGCATACAGTCTACCGGATACTCTTCCTCCTCTCCTTTCGTAGTCTGGGGCGTTTCACCTTCGCCACTATCTTCGTAATCATCGTCCTCAATCCATTCAAGATCCTCTTTTGATGTGTTCTTCCTCTCCTCTTTATCACATTCAATACCATCCTCTAAATCAATAAGTTGCTTCTTCTTGGGGTAATGTGTGTGAGACCCATAAGATTTCATTGAAAAGGTATCCTCATCCTTTGTAATAGTTTCCGCATCTATGAACTGCAGATTACCCAGTAATCTTTTATTGCTCATCAAAATCCTTGCTGTATTACCTAGTCGAGGTTTCTTCCGAGGTAGCACAGTTGACGTAATATTTTCAAATGTCTGTTGTGCTGTTTGATCTGCCACTACTTGCTGACTTCGAGTTAGCCTGGACACGATTTGATTCTTTGCTCGAATAAAAAAGTCACCCAAAGACCGAAAACATTTTCTAATTTGCGCTTTCACCCATTTTATAAATCTTCCTATACGAGTGAAAGCCTCTGCTAATTTGTTTGTGTCACTATCTGGAGCAGAACTCAAATTGGATGCGCCAAAACTGCTGAGCAACAGAGCCAGGAAGAGATTGAGAACCACCAAGTTTCCAATTACAACAGTGGCGAGAAAGAAGGGAACGCAAGCTCCTCCAGTCACGAGCATACCTAAGAATATTTAACAAATATAAACAAATAACAAATATATATATTTTGTTAAATATTTTAATATAATATAAAATATAAATTTTTTTTTCATCAGTGTTAGGTCGAGCTCGACATTTGATTCGAAATTTGAAAATTTGACTTGCTTCAACTCTCCCCACACTGCAGCTTTATTACCCATCATACATAACCACAAGATTTCTACTATTTAAATTTAATGTGAGGCGCAACAAAATTATCAACACCCCAAACCACCAATAATAAAACTACCAATTAATAATTTACAAACTACTCCCAACTCTAATTTTTAATTGTCTCCCACAAACCACAGCACTCATCAGTCACACACACCAACCCAAAATGCTGCTGCTTCACTCCCCACCATCACCCAAAATCGAGCAGCACCCAAAGTCCAATAGCACCCAAACTACCCAAAATACACTCAAAAAACGGCCAATTTCAAAATTCGAATAAAAATGTCGAGCCTCGGTCGAGCTCTCACAATCCCACATGGACTCTATCCACTCTCCGCATAAGACTCGGAAGATGATCATGAAAGAATGGCCAAAATCGGTGAAATTCCAGCGTGGCAATTCGCCCCCAGGGAACATGTGTGTTTTGTCTACGGAGATTAAATAGACCATGTTGTAATGTTATACATCATATTTCCTAGTTATTGTGGATAAATTTTCTTACCAAAGTAATTTTTGGCAAAGAGTTGCATGCCCATCACGGCAAAGATGAAGATGATAATGATCAATACGAACACCAAGTTACCCAAGGCACCCATAGTTTTTCCCATGATACTAATCAGCAGGTTGAGTGTCGGCCATGATTTTGCCAGTTTGAAGACACGAAGCTGAAATGATTATTTTACGATGATCATCGGTAAAGTTTGTTGATGACATTATTATGTGAATATGCCCTTAAATTCGTAATTATTGTCAACTTACTAAACGAAAGCTTCTGAGAGCACTAATACCAGGCAAGTTGGCATCTTCAAATATTACTTCAATGAGGGATAAAAATACAATAATGAAATCAAAAACATTCCACCCAACTTGGAAATAAAATTTTGGACTCATGGCCATCAACTTCATTGCACATTCGACACCGAAAATGGTTGTGAACACCTGCAGATAGTTCATACGAAGAGATATTAAAATTTCGCGTACTGTTAATAGTAGCGTTTTGATTCACATGAAAAATCTGTACTGAAGACCCAATAAGCCTATAGTACAGCTTACTTTGTTTCCGGTTTTCAAAGTAGTGGCCATTATATAGTTTTCTTCGAGTCCGTAGTGGTCGAGTGCCATAAAAACAGTGTTTACCACAATAGCCAAAGTTATAAAAAGTTCCGTAAACGCATCAAAAACAATGAAAGCAATGATCCTTTTAAGGAAACTCCAGGGAAAGCCACAGTCCCATAAGCAGAACATGTCTGTACATTAAATTAATAAGGCACATAGAAATGTTTGTCAACCAACAGAGCTAATTCGTCATTTTTTGTGATTTATGCGCACCAATGAATGTGAAGCATCCTTCAATGAGTTTGGCTTTAATGAGTTCCTTCATGTTCATCGGTTCAGGCTCTTCATCAACGCCACTTGTTGTATGGCTATGTCTGTCACTTGTTCCAGCGGCTTGTTCAATGATATCGTTAAGTACCATAACGTCTAGCAGAAAATGAGCAGAATGACGAATGGGTCAATATTCCGATAAAAGTTACAAAATGGGAAATGATTTTTCCTACATATTTAGAAACTAGAAGCTAACCTTTCATATCCACAACACTAGACTCCGGATGAACTTGTGCGCTCGAATATATCCCTTCTCTTTCTACGGGCTGTTTTACTTTACTAACTTTACCCATATCGTCCACGCTTTCAGAATGTTCCTTTTGGAAATAGGCGAACGAATTGATTAGTATAATTCTTTTAAATTGTAATCTTTTATGCAAGAATATATACATTCATCAACATGTGTACAGCATGCAGTTGTTAGAGTAGTTACTTGCACAAATTGAAGTACGTGCATGTATTAAAACAATTGTCAAATTAATAACTCTATGGGTATCTAACTAGCTAATCGGTTATAAAAAGTTATGCTAAACAACTTCTATTAAAATGCATGCCAGGGGAGGAATAGGAAAGTAGATTTATAATTATACATATCATCATAGTTAGCAAACATTATGAGCAAAGGTTATATAGAATCACACACGTATAGTTTTTCCTCAGGTAATTTTTTTGCAATTCGTCAAAACTAAAACTATCTTTAGTTCTGAGTTAAATCATAAACTAATTAGCTTTTCCACTGGCTTGTTATTGTTCTGATCTTATTTTCTTACGAATGATGGAAATAGAATGGAGAATGGCATAAACGCTGATCTGATCTGAGGGGCTAAACAAGAATTTGTAGCAACAATAAAATATGCACAGACAGATACAACAGGACATATTACATAGAGGTATTATTGTCACAAACGACTTATTGGCAACATGTTAAACGACAAATAGAGGAGCATGTAACTGTAAAAGATGGGTGGAAAGCTGCAGGGTTGACGATAATTTTTCTGGTCAGTTTTTAAATTGATTTTTAAAAATACCTGAACCAAACAGTGTTAATAGAGAGGAATCTGAGGGAGAGAATTTTTAGTAGTGTGCGTGGTGGTAGTAGTAGTAGTAGATTAAGATCTCCCGGACGTGCACTTGTCATCATGAACAACTTCATTAGGATCATCTGAGGATTACTGCTTACTCCATAATGTTTATATCCTTTTTCGGGATCACCGTAAAGAGTCTTTGCCCTTCGCATCAGTTGACTTTCCTTTGTCACCGGTTGGCCACCACTAGAATGTCGTCCTCCTGTGAGAATGTCATGGGAAGTGTAGGAGAGCCGAGAAGAGTGCGAGTTGTATGAGGAGTGTCGAGAACCCAGAGCTAATTTTTCAAAAATTATTCATGAGTAGGTAGTTAGTTAGAAATTAGTCTTACTTTGCATTCGTGCCAGAGTATGAAACGAGTCGACTAGGAACACTAACATGAAAACTACTGAACGGAAGTATTCGAAAATGAGCTTACCAAAACTTGGCAATGTTTGTGTCTGATGCATTCCATAGTAAAATGGAAGAATGATCGCACCATTCTCCTCACTCATTGGAGTCGGTGCTGTTGAGTCATCAGCGTACGGTAAATGCTCCTGAGCATCCAAGTATGTTGAAAGAACTATTAGCTTTTCTCGCCCGTAGGGTTGTGAGCCACGTCTGTCGTTGTACGGACTTCCTGGAAGGCTGACAGTTGCCTTTTAAAATAAGCCAAAGATTGAAATTAAATACTGCATATCATTAGAAAAAACGAATAGTACATAAAACTCCCATATCATATCTACATACATCAATCTTTTTTCCCCATAGCCCAGAGTGACTCAGTTTGGAATGACTTCCATTAAAGGAACCATTCAATTCTGACTTAACATCCTTGCCTTGGCCATCCTCCGCCCACATTTCGTAACTTTTACTGGAGAAACGGGAGGGTGACTTAGGAAGATCACCCCCGTCAGTAGGTTCCGCAGCGGTAGCCGCATTTTCAGCAGCTGCGGCCTTGGCTTCAGCCCGAGCAATTCTAGCTTCCTCTTCTTCCTGGCAGATTATGTTTGCGAGTATTAAATTAACCGTTTCATTTAATAAGATTTAATTATAAAAAGGATCCATCCACATACTCGCATTGCTTCCTCTTCAGCAGCTGCAGCCATCTCATCTTCCTCAGCTTTCTTTTGTAGCTCGTCGTACGACATGGCGACAATTGCCAAAATCAAGTTGACGAGATAGTATGAGCCCAAAAAGATTATGACGATGAAAAAGAGCATGTGCCAAGGTCCACTGGACCTTAAAATCTATTTAAATCATGAAACAAGAATCATACAACGTATAAGGGGAAGTATAAAATTCATGAAAATTTGAAAGAAAATGTTCACTCATTTTTACCTGTTGATACAAACTTTCCCAGAAATCCTGTGTCATTAACCGGAAAGCAGACAAAAATGCCCATCCAAACGAGTCAAATGATGTGTATCCGTAATTTGGATTTTTTCCATATCCTTGCAAACACGTGAAGTTATCTGGACATGTGCCAGCTCCGGAGGAATTTCCACATAGGGGGTAATCTGATTTACCGTATTCTGCTGGAGGAGGATACGGATACCAGTTGGTAAAATTTAAATTCCAACTGTGCCAATTGATATCTCGATCTATTCCTTCGGATCCGTCTTCTGGAAAATCCCTGATGCACTTTTGAGTCAATACTCCCATGTAGATTTGAAGGCCCATCAATGCAAATACAGACAAGGCAAACATTGTCAAAATGATTACATCCCGTAGATTCTTCACAGACTCGATCACAGCACCAACGATAGTCTTCAAGCCTAAATTGATAAATGTATTATTTAGGTCAATGAGTAGATAAATAAAGCGATTGTTTCTAGAAAAATTACCTGGAATAATTGCCACTGTTTTCAATGCTCGGAGTACACGGAATGTTCGAAGTGCAGCTAGATTTCCCAAGTCGATACCCATCGTCACATATCTTAACATTTTGTGTAATCACATTTGAATAATTAAATAAAACAGTAATAAAAATGAATGATAGGTACATATATAATTCATACAAAAGGAGAAATATAAACTGTTGGTAACATAAAGCCACGCCTAATTTTATACAATATTTATTAGGTAAACTTTGACAATGTGGAAAATTGCAAAAGATAGATAAAATGTATTTAGGAAAAAAGTCAATAGCCACTTACGTACAAGTGCAAATAGAATTGATGTGTGAGGTTGCATTTGCAGATTTTTTGAAGAGTTTTTTTTACAAAAAAGCAATTGAATTAAATTTGACGGGCTAAAAAACTAGAGGAAGTAACGGATGCAAAGAAACGGGATATTATTGATGAAATCTTATTGAAATCATTTAGGACTGGAGTTTGCTAAAGTTTAATGGATTTGCTTTAATTCTAGTGGGCACTATGAGACTATACCGATAGCATTTTGAAACTAGGCATTGCGACTACGAGCAAAGATTTACATTGTACAAAAATTTAATAAGACTAAAAAATATTTATATACTCACGCTAGCGTGATAACTATGAAATCTAGCCAATTCCACGGATCTCTAAGGTATGTAAACTTTTCCAGAATAAATCCTCTAGCCATCACCTTTACAGCCGACTCGAAGGTGTAAATGGCTGTAAAGACAACTCTAAAAATACACAATCATAGACCCATAATTTATAGCATAACTAATTACATATTTACATTTCTAAATATTAGTATCATTAGGCATAATCTCGTATTTTTTTAAAAAAAATTCAGCTCATTACTATGATTTTAGCTAAACGAGTCGTCCTATCATACACTTAAAATTTTATATTCAACATCTCGATCAACAGTTGCAGTTCAATGATGTTGCTTTGTAATTAAATTTAATCAACTTAGTCAATTATTATATTGCATAAAATAAACTGATGTTATTTGCTACTGCATGCTACTAAATGCCCCTTATTTACTGATCACTAATTCATTGATTAATCATTATTTTGACAACTGAAACATCCCAATTTTATGAATTTTATGGTTCTAATAAAAAAAGTGTTTAATTGCATAAAACCAAAGGCACTAACTCTGTCGACTCTGTTACAGGACTACTAGGCATGATCATGACCATGCAATTAGTCAGAATGGTGGTGATGATGACGAGTGAAAAGAGTCCATGAGTCAATACTCCAACCGCCACTCTACGGACAGGATTAAAAGGGGTGAGCAGCCAAACAGCTTCCGTTCCACTAAACCGGAAAATGTCTTTCTTCTTTGTGACAATGACAAATGTCTGATAAATCGAAAGAGTAAAATGAATATATGAATCATATAATATGCATTTTTCGTGTATCATCAATCATGGCGCGTCCATCAAGAAAATTAAATGTCAGAAATTTGTATACCGGGATGTTGTGAAAGAATGGATCGAAATCTTCCAATGGAATATTAGCCATTTCTGGTTCGAATGCGGCTGCCATCCGAATCGGAAGTGGCATTCCTTGTTCCAGATTGCTATCTGGACGGGGTCCATCATCATCGTCTTCATCGTAACGTTGCTGAAAAATTTACCATTTCTATTTATTAAAGTATTCTACCTATAGTTTATATACAGACAGAAAATATTATGTTAGTATTCCATTAAATGTTAAAATACGATGCGGTAATTATTAAGAAAACAGGAAAGCACTAATGCGCTTTTGACGTAAACTAGTAAATTGGTTTTCCGATATTAGGTGGTAAAAAAGCAGCGAATGTATAGGGGTTTTCTAGGGGTAGCGACACGTTTACCGCTTTGCTAGGTTGCTTCCGTTGTTTGTTAATAATTTTTTTTGCAAATATTTAGTGAAAATACGGGTTGTGGAATTTCTTGCATCATGCCATGCAAATAGTATGCACAGATATGCAGGTTTATAAGACTTGCTTCGATGTAATCTGTCTTTAACCGAATCGGTAGCATGTTACGTTATATTTAAGCAACCAATAATATACAGCAAAATTTTCCCTTTAATAATAAACGATTGTTCAAACGAAAACAGTTTAGTTGTTCGGATTATAAGCGGATAGGAAAACCATGCTCATAAATATAATGTTTTGAGGACATTTTTGGCATTTCCATTAGGTAATTATTGGAATGAAATTTTATGGAATTCAGAAGTATGTCTATAGACTGACTATACAGTGATGAAATGGTTGAGACAATGACAGAAGTATATAGCAGAAGTCAGTAAAAGTAAGCGTGTGAAGAAGCTTAAGCTGACTGTGGTGTTGATGAGACGGACGGACAGTATTATTCGTCCAGTTATTGATCCTACATTGATTCATTACTAATTCAAAGTTAATTGAGCAAAGGAATATAGCTTCAGCTAGTGCTGCTAGAACAATGACTCCTCACGTTGCTGCTACTTTACAATATACCATTGCTTTCTGAAATAGCAGGCGAGAGAGTTTCCTAGCGTCAGTTTTTCTATTATGACGACATTACGTGACGTTCGGATTCGCATTAATATATGCCTTGTAATTAGTAGGCGTGATACCCAAATATTGTTTGTGTATTATTAGCTTTCTCCGTCATACACTAGATAGTGTTTATATAATTAATAATGATCCAGTTTTACGCTTACAAAATATCAAAATATGTATTGGATACTTTCCTTTAGAACCACTTTCGTGCACTTGAATAAACGAATGTTTGGTTTTATCTTAAGTGTCGTGTATAACTTATGAGGAGAAACATCCATAATATTTTCAATATGTTTCCAATAATCTCCTGTAAATGTTTTTTACGTTCTAACTATTAAAAATAGAATAGGGTAGGTTAAGCAAAAATAACTTGCACATATACTATAAGTGAAAATATATTGAAATTATTGTTTAAAAATATATTACTTCTTGCATTAATGATCGATTTGTTAATCTCGTGCATTTTATCATCACTTATTTCATAAGGGGTTTAAATAGCTAATTGTTGTAAGTACGAAAGTAATTATAAATAGGTGAAATAGTGAAGTTTGTTATCAGACTATATTCTATAAATTATATCTATAAGAAGTAAATAGCGAAATATATGGGGATTTTGAAAAACACGTATCAATTCATTGCAAGCTTCAATGTTCTTCGTACTTACAAGGGAATTGTACTCTCATCATCATTTCATCTTTCCGATTTGGTTTCCCATCCACAATTTCCCTTTTCCACCTTTGCGTAGGCATTAAAATGCGATTTCTCATGATTACTCTTTAAATATTTGGACACGACAGCAGAATGACGATTTGCTAAATGTCCTTCTCTTTCTGATTTTCTGACCGGGTAGACATATTCAGCACGAAGGGATGGAATAGTGAGGGACATAATATTTACACGAATAGGAAGGAGAAAGGCATAAATGACAGGTAAAGGACATCGTTTTATTTTTTATTAGAGAGGAATATTGAGTTTTATTCGTTCATCATCATCAAACCAGAACGTGACAAGGTTCATTAGGAATTTACGACAGTATAACCACAACAGTGAGAGTTGTTTCAGTCAGAGAGGAGGAATATATATAACACGTACGGCAGCATATCAGCAACGACAACGCACGCAGCATAGCACCACAAAGAGAACAAGAAAAGCACTCTTAAATATATATTTTTTCAATGCAATGTAAATATTTTTGCATTTTCGTATATTTGACTGAAAGAACAATGTTGAATTTTAACTTTTAAACACATAAATATACATATATCACAATGAAAGCAATTATGAAAGTTTAAACAGTTGAATAATTATAAAACTTTTACGAAATAGTCAATATTGTTTAATTTGTAAAATGCACATGGCACAGTGTCTGTATTACGTAAAATAAATAAAAATAATGAGAAACAATAATTTATTCAACAACGACATCAAACGAACGACACTATTTTTAGCATGTACATAACAAATACACATGATTTATAGTCCGTTTTATTGAATGCGCCATCAATAGAACAAAATTTTAAACTTTTTAACTGTGAATTTCAAAATAAGATTGTGCTGTGCACCTTTAAAAACGTGCTGCTAATTTGCTAAATATAACAAGTGTACCCAAGGACTTTTATATGTGACATTGTATTTAAGGATCTCAAATCAGAAACAAACAAATTTACAAATAAAATTTTAAGATGTTATTTATAATGACAAGTTGACTTTTTTCAGTACATATTTTTGACTTTATTGCTTTCGTTGGAAATCTTTCATTCTGCATTCTAAATATAAAGTCATATCTGCCTTACCTCTTCCGCTTTCTTGGCTTCCATTTCTTTCTTTTTTATTGCTTCTTCAGCCATCCGTTGCTTTATTGCTGTCAACGAGTCCCTTGTGAAGGGACGAAAGTAGACAGGACGAGCGTCCATTGAAGACGTATCGCTATGATTATCCGACATTTTGAAGCGGGCACTGTTTTAGTTGCAATACCAACAGCCAAAGTGGAATAAAATTCGACGTAAGCCTGCTGCGTAGATATTAATGAAGCAGTAATTATGTAGCACGCTCCATATTTTTACACAATTTAAGCAAACACATCGTTGCGGACCACACCTCTCTACGTCTAATTAACTTACTGCGCAGAGTAACCTATAAAAACTATAATATAAGCCTATAAAAACTAATGCACTTTTATGGTAATTTTGGAAGTTGTGCTAATGTAATAGCAAATTTTTTGCTTTCACAGAAATCTCTACATTAAATTTCCTTCAAACTAATGCTTTTTCTCACTATTTAAATTATCAGTACATGATTCTTTACAAACTTACACTTTTTAATCTCTATTTTACTAATAATAAATACTACTATTCCAGGAACTCAAAAAATCTCAACAATTTTCTATGTATTTCTTATCGTTTGTGGGAACAAAAGCCTCGTACGTGTTTACACAGTGAAAACACGAGTGGAACAAGTGGAGTGTGTTGCTTCTCCAGCGAGTTGCTTACATGCTTGAATGAATGTGATCTCTAGACTATTCCTAGACTTGGCTTTCGCTGGTTGAACAAGAGAAAGCAAAAACGAAGAGAGTGAAAGAGGCTGCTAGCTGATTTCTGGGACACACGATCGATTTCAAAAGGCTGCTTAAAGCTTACTTCGTTTGCGAAACACGTTTTTCTGCTACATAATATATCCTGCATACAGATTCTCTCTGTCTACATACTTTTCACTAGAAAGAGAATGAGGATATTTTGCGATATGCGATGATGGGAGAAAGGACAGGAAGTTATATACCCTTTCAACACCGTAGTTTATATGGGCCACATAGTTGGTTGAAGACAAAATAGAAAATGAACTTTTTTTCCGTTGAAGGAACCTTCCTTTCTTTTTTGTACCTCCCACATCATATCCTCTCGACAGCTCCTTGTTTGTGAATTGTTGTGCGAGAAAAGCTGACTCACAAGTGGCAGAAACGCAAGCACTGGAGAAAGCGTAGTTCGTTTTCTCTGACAGACAGCAAGTTTGTTGTCATTTCCTTGTCGGTAGACGTTGGAAAAAGCAGCAAAGTAAGGGTGTACTTGAAGATGAATCCAACAAAGAATTATGTCGAGAGCTGTGTATAAATATCTATGTCTTACGTACGCCACATTATATCGCTTGTAGTTTATTTATCTAACAAGTTTGGCGAATTTTGCCGTACTCGTTTCTGTTTTATTTCGACTCACGATTTCCCCATGTGTTCCATTAACATTTCTATGGGAGGGGAAAGCATATGCCAGTCAAGTTAGTCAGGATGTCGATGTCACCTTATTATTTCAGAACAATTCTTCCTTGCATTCCACGGGTCGCCAGTGAAAATAAGTTAGAAAAATGTATATTTATTTCACTATATTATGCCGCCTCAAACCTTACCACCACCACAACCACACGAACACAATTAGAAAATATAGCTACCGCACTATATACCTTAGATGCATATATTTTATGTTTGTACATGCTATGGAATGTTGAATGTAGGACAGAACGGATAAAACTGTTAGATAACACGAATGAAAATGAGCACTGAGCACGCAATAAAAAATACTTATAGGGTAATATAGAAAACTTGTTTGGACATTCTCTGCCTTAAAAATGAAGTGAAAGTGCATATATGCACAGATAAATCTATTATCGTTGCTTCGCCAGCTTTCACTATTTCACACACCTACCAAACCACTGATGTTGAAAGTAGCAGTAATTGCAAAATATGAAATTCCTTATTAGACTCGTCTGATCAAAACAAGAGTGTGTTCTGAGTGGTGACGTGAATAACGGGAGCTTAGCGTCTGACCACTATGGAAAAGAGCTAATGTAATGTCCCACCTGGGAGCAATGTATTATTAGATATTATAATAGTAAAATTCGTAACTGAAAGTGGCCCACACGAAATTATTATGAAGCTATATTTGAACACTAAGTTACACATCGTGGCAAAAACCTATAATTTTTTCACGAACGGTTTTCAGACGAAAAATATCAGAGGAGAACAGGTAAAACTGATAGCTGAGTAGTTGGTATTTATTTGCATGTTAGTTTCGTTACAACAACAAGCTATGTCAATTGAGTTTTTACATGGGAGCAAAAAATACAAGCTGCAGCGTTCTATGTTTCTATCTTTCTTTTCGATTCATACTTAAATATATTTGGCTTTGTCCAACTAATGTGCTTACTTAGGTAAGTGAGGCGAATAAGCTGCGAACCATTAAAAGTTTAATGCATACATCCCATTCACAATAAATCATAATGGGTCCGTCCTTTCGGGAGATAAAAGGAAGTAGAGAAAGGTGTGTTTTTTCTTGTACATGGCCCGCTTACTTTGTCAAGTGAAAGCTAAACGCTAAAATATAAACGAGATAGAAATGGGTAATACACTATTGGCATTTACCTATTCAAGTATGCATGTTATTAGTTTGATTACGTTACGTAGCATGCAAGCAGAATATATAAATGTATAAATACTAGCAAAGTAATAATAATTGCCACATGCGAAATGACATGGTCATGTCCATAATATTATACTGTCGGGTTGTTGGAGAAATGTGAGTGAGGTGAGAACATAGGATACCAGGACTATCGACTATCTGTTTTAATTCTATCGGTTAAAAGCCTTCACTGCAGAGTGGTATGCATTTTTGTCGCATTTACGAATTCCAAACTATATTATTGTTTTCCCAATGAATGCTTTCATGTAAACCAAAAAGGAACAAACAAAGTTGCTTTTCCAAACTTTGCTGAAAATGAATACGATGAAAATGCATGAACTGCATGAAAAGTACAAAACTTACTGGGCATGTATGTATAGATTAAATTATAGATAGACTTTTGGCTATACGCGCCTATTAAAAACTGCTCACTGAAATAAAACTTGTAAAATGGTTATCCTTGCAAGAATATAAAGGATGTATAGTTTTAGATGTCAACCAGAATCAAACGTTTTGCCAAAAAATTACGTACTTACATAATATTACAAGCACATGATTATTACATTACATAAGTAACATAACAATTAAGTGCATAGTAAGCCATTTGTGTCAATTGTACCTGATATAGTATCGTTACAGATTTTAGGGTGAACAATGCTACTGCTCCTTTTATGTTTTCTTACTTTGTTTTCGCTTCGTATTCGTTAGTATAAACCACATTATGGCCAATCTCCGGAATGATGTTGCAGTACATGTAATTGTCATCAAGTGTGTGCAAGTCTAAGCAAGTAATGCAGAAGAAAGTACTTCTTCCTCGTGAAATATCTTTGAAACATTGCACACGCGTTTTCAAGAAATATAATCTCAAGGGTGGCCTGCCCATGGTAGGTGTGTATATACCTACATAGGTATACATATACATACATCTCCTAGTTAGGCATTCAAAGTAACAACATCAAACGACAATTCAGATGATATGCAAAATCTATATTTAACAGTACTGAAAATGACTAGGTGTTTGTTGTTTACTTAACACACACCTCTTTTGGATAAAGTCATACAATGAGATTGCAAGAAATCGTTTATGACTGTGACCTTGCGAGGAAATCATTTGGTAAGTGCAATACTATATTGTTAGTTATAACTTGGCAAACTCCATTGTCTAATCAACTAATAAAGAGAATCCCTTTCCCTTATAATATTTGTTAAACAATTTAATATGATGTCCATTGGAAAGGCATTATCCCATTCGAAGTTACCTACACCACTTACAAAAATTTTATACATACATACAACAACAGTTCATCATTATATACAAATGTAAAGCTCATGACGCATCGTCATTCATCATCAGAAATATATAAACACTCAACATGAATATTCGGAACATTTAGGAATGGAATATATAGACATCAATTTATGAGCACGTATATGCAATTTAATTTGTTTGACTTACCTATCTAGACTGCCTATCATCATCACCAATCTAATCCTGCAGAATATGTTTAGCTTTTGGTGTATTCGTATTACCACTGTCGTTTTGGTTAATACAATGCAGTATGCTATTTATTTTCTGACGTTTTACCTGATTTTTAATCCATACCAGCATATGAATGCAACAGAAGAGTGCAAGTTAAATGTAGGGATTCCAATTAATTCGCCAGAACTGCGATGAATAGTTCAAAAGACTTGTCATATTTAAAAAATACACTCTTTGTTGTAGTAAAAGCCTTTGCTTGAAAAAAGTAATTATAAATTTACTGAACGATCTTCAATAGCAAAATGGCATCGGCCCCTCCAACCCCACAATCTGAGCGTAAAAATAATCGCGACTACAGATTTTATGATGAGAACTACACACCAATGTGGAAGAGGGGAATTAGCAGAAAAATTGGTGGTAGGTTGCTTACAAGCCAAATTTAAAAGTTTTTTCTCGACATAAGAAGAATATTTTGTCCCGTTTAGAATCCGCATTCGTTCAGCAATCTCTGCCAGCGTATCGCCCCTCATGGAGTCCTTATACAGTGTGCCCGTGCTTTCTTCTAATGGGTGCATTATTTACAGGAATGGGAGTGGGCATCAAAAAATATTCCGATAATATACAAGAAGTGATAATCCCTTACACGGACTGTGATAGTTTCGAGTTTCCAGGTATTCCACTATAATATTGTTGAGCACATTATGCAATCTAGATACATACAAAATGTTTTTGGTATAACATATGAACCTTTTCATTTTCTCCGAAGGAAGAACGTGTGCTGAAGTGATTACTAGTTCAAACGCATCAAGAACTATGGATGCAATCGACATAGAGAACTGCACATGCAATGTAAATTTTGAACTGAGGGAAGCCCTAAATGTATGATCGTAAATATTGAGGATACAGTGCACAATAAAGAATTTTTGTCCGCAAAGTTCTCGAAATGACAATATATATACAACTACAATAGTATTTTAATTTAAAATATTATCCTTTATGTCATTCTTCTTTCACAGGGAACGGTTTACATGTACTATACACTAACAGACTTTTTCCAAAATCATCAAGATTATTACTTATCGCGTGACGACAACCAGCTAAAAGGCAGCTTATTTGATAAAAATGGCCAACCAAAAAAACCATCTTCATATTGCTATCCCTTGGATTACGGTAATTAAATGCGCATATTACATGCCTATATATTGTGTGTATATTGTGGATATAACTACTTATGTACACATATGTACTATATAAACATACTTATTTAGGATGAGATGCGTTAGCGTGAACAATGATTTTTACTTAAATGACAGATGATGACCGTAAAATAAGATATCCCTGTGGACTTATGGCTAATAGCATGTTCACCGATGTGATTGATCTAGTTTATCATCGTGAAGATGATGAGAATGAATGGACAAATGTACAGCTAAATGAAACAGGAAGCTATGATTATGCAGATACTCCAAAAAAGGCGTTGGATTACAGACTTCAACTTAGAAATACTGGAATTGCATGGGAATCTGACAAAAAGGACAAATACGAGTTGCCTAAAGACTTTAATGACACAGAAAATGAAAAGTGGAAAGCTTTTGCAAAGCCCAGGGGTAACACGAAACTACTCGATAGTGTGTAAAACTAAATTTCTACACACATTCATCTATGCTAAAAAGTATTTGCATGAATAATTTGCAGCCTGGAAGAAAACACTTTGGCAACTGGATCCGGCCAACATAACCAATAATGGTGTCGAAAACGAAGATTTTATTGTTTGGATGAGAACTGCCGCGTTCCCGTGGTTTCGAAAGATGTACAGGATCATTGACTTTCCACAAGGACCTTTTGACAAAGGACTCCCACAAGGAAATTATTCCTTACGAATAAAATATAGTAATTAAAATATAATCCTATATTATATTAGCAAATATGTATACTCAAAAGAATTCTATTCCAGTTCAGGATTTATATGTAATTGTATTTAAAATTTCAGATTATGATGTCAGTTCGTTTAAAGGAGAGAAACAAATACTGCTTTCCTCATCTAGTATGGTCGGTGGAAAGAATATGTTCTTAGCAATCGTCTACATGGGAACTGGCGCTCTTTGTATATTTCTCTCTATTGCCTTATTTATCATATATAAATACTCGCGACATACCCTTGAGAAATCCTTTAAAGAAGACTAAATTGGAATAAAAAACGAATTCACATTTTGTATTTTAATTATGTTTTTCATTTCAAGATTACAACTACAACTTTACTTATATTTAGCTAATTATGTTCCGAAAAAATCTGATAAAAGTAAATCTGATGTCACGAACGAGTTCATAAATTTTCGTACGGTTACCTATGTAGGTATCTCCCATATCAGTTTATTTCATTCGTCAAGTCGTAAGCGTTGCTTAGTGTTGAAAAATTAAATCGTAATCCGTAATTGGATACGTAATTTTTCATTTATTATGATAATGGGAATTCTTCATTTTTATACTTTCCTTTCAAATTAAAAATCCAGATCTTAGAATAGGTCAAGTTTGTATTTTGTCTACATATTTCATACTTCCAAATATTACTAGATGTATAAAAACACAAATATAATCACTAAGAGAAAAAATATTTGAAAAACACTATATGTACATTATTTATATATTTTTGAACCTATCTGTACTAAAAATAGGTATACTATTTAGAATATGTTTTATTTATATTTTTAAGTAAAGGACAACATACTCTTCCTCTAAAAATCAAAAATCTCTCTCCACTCTAAAAATTGAACTAGTTACAACTATACAGTTGGTGATCGATTTTATTAAACTTGCCTGCGTAAATATGTACATCATGATATTTCTTCGAAATTTTTGTTTTACACCTATTGCATTTCAGATCATAAAAAAATTCATACAACTTTTCTAAAATAATGATATATAGTTTATATTTTCCATTACATAATCATATTAAAAACGTAATCGCTTCATCAAAACTCTTTTTGTGCAGAGCACCGGCTCAATATTCTTTGTGTAGAAGCAAAAAATTGATGAAATCCTAACCCAATTACGTTTACGTTAAAAGCTTACGAACGGTCTAGTTAAAAGTAAAACCACTTAAATATATGCACTATTATGTTGTATAAAAGTGGTCTAGTATTTTGTGTAAAATGCCTGCTGCTTTCACGTTAGAAAATATTAATTTTATCTCAATATACTGAGCAAACATTAAATCGATTATGTACAATGTTTTTTTAGTTAAAAAGGTTAATTGATTTTTAAAACTTTAAATTACCAATTTATAATCTAATTGCTACTAATTACAAGATTTGAATGAATATTTAGTCTAAATAATTTAGATATTTGTAAAATATTTGACAACAGTTCCTTACTGACTAAACTGAGTAAACGCATTCATTAATAAGATTCAATTTAAGATGTCTAAGGCTTGTTATATAACGTACGTATGTACATTATAAATTTGGAATAATCCATATAAATTATAAAGTGTAGCCTATGCAAAAATATCAGGAAGTATTTGCTCATTTAATATTCATGCACAGTGAGTATCTTGAGTTTAATTAGAAAACATACATTAACATATTTTGTAACTTTAATATTCTGGTAGTATCAATATGCATGTTATTAAATATTGTGACAATACAATGATCCCATTATAATTTCAGCGTTAATCTATACGTTACCTGGTACAAATTGATTCTGCTTAGAGACCATATGCCAACAACATGAATTTTTTATCTATCGAAATCACAATATACATGATAATAAGTGTGTATATTATAGAGCACGTTGTATATATTTAAGATAGCTGTTACAATCATAAAGTGACACGTTGTTACTTGTTACATGCAACGTACACAGGTACGCTACACTGTAGACGTAAAATGCATTATTGGGAGCTTTGCGAATCAGTCTCACTGTTTGTGTACTTTATCTGCTTTCTACATATCACTGTATCTTTGAAAATTCATGTAATATTGAATATTATGGATATGGCACAAAATAAAATTCTACATACATTTTTGGACGGGTCTTGTATAGGGATCAAAATATCTGTTATAAGAGGTGTAAGATGTATTAAACGAGGAATAAATAGTCATTTTTATTTTAAAATGTGCTAAGAAATATACACATTTCTGTGTACAGGTGTGTCATTCATCAAGGTAAGTAAAATTAAATAATTTTAATGGTTTAGTCGTTAGAAATATTTTCCTAAGAATAAATATGTAACGATATTTAAAGGAATATATTTTACAAATAGATTCCTTTAAAGGTAAAGTATATAAGTCTCTGATCATACGGATCATACTGTATCCAAGATACGCTTCGGATATTTATAAGCAAACATGAGTTAAGAAAAAATTATTAATATTTAGTACAGTTTAGCATATAAATTATTAACTTTTACCATAATAATCTAAGCCATTTAAGAGTATAGTATACGCATAGATGAATAATATATAATGATGATTACTTCTGTGGTTAATTTGCACTAGTTTTGCAAATAGCATTAAGGTTAAAATAAACCCTTTAATAATTAAAAAATATTTTATATATTACCAACCAAGGAATTAACAGAAATATTTTTACAGTTACTCATTTACTTGAAGTATATACATATAACATTATATTTTGACATGTATCACTGTAATGTGATCAAGACTAATCTCATAGTTAGTTATAATCAGAAACATACTTTTTACTGTTTACAAACTGATTAGTAGAACAAATATGTGTTTATATTGATGAAAATATTTGCGTGAGAAGTCTAGCTCTTAAATTTCTTTTTTCTTGTCCCATCCTAAATGCGTCCTTTAAATACTTATATAGCTATATGCCAAATATACCTGTAATTCGAAAGGGAACATTATTACATCCAATTCCAATAATGCTATATCATTCTATTCTATCCCTAAAAGGAAACCAACCAATTTTTTCACAAGAAGTATTTATCTTATCTCAATGCTCGTCTCGCAGGCACATTACTTGTATACCAAATTACCAAGTTTTTGATATATATAACGATTTTCCTAAAAGGATTAAATTTCCTTATTAAGCCACACACAAAATCATATTTTACATCATATAGCATTGCAATATCCAAGCACGCAGTAGCTTGTTTTCCTTCACAACCACCAATGCAACCTAAAAGAACGCGAACAAACATTTTTAGCGTCCCTCAGAGTGGAGCTGAATAGCATTTATTATAAAGTTGTTGTTAACAGAGAACTCAAGTTGCTCGCAAACGCAGAAACCAAAAAGCCAAATCCTTCCCCTAGTGCTCATCCTGATCATCACGCACCCGTTTTCATATCAATATGCAGTTATAAGTTAGCATACAGCGAACGGTAACAGAAAATCTTAGTTTGGTTCTGCCTCAGCTCACAATATGTTTGCTCAAATTCTGAGTACAAGTGCATCAGAGTTTCATATTTGTTGGCATTGGTGTTACTAAACTACCACTTCTTTTGTCTCCCATTCCCAGAGTTGTTCTCTCAAATATCTAATGTAAATGCAATATATCGTGTGGTGATGCGAAATGCTGCGTACCTACATCGCACTTTGCAACACTTTGTGTACAGGTTTCAAGTGATATCGTTTACAACAGATTTCAATCCTAAACATTATAATATGTTAATATATTCCTTTTAAAATATTTCCATATTTTGTATTTGGTTGGATTGAACATATATATTATTTTCTCTTTTAAAAGGACTTTGTATTGCGAAAGATTTTTATAAACATTTCAGTGCTTAAATCAACCAAGGTGGAGCTGGTGTTAATTTACAAAGATAAGTTGGTGTGTTGCAATCAAATAGGGCAGAGGTGTGTAAGTGCTCACTTGGATATTCTAAATAATATATTTTTACAGCGGTTTTAATTTACGATACTTGAAAAGTTGCACGGCTAACCAAATCAAGTGTGTTGTAATAAAATATATATGGTGCTGGTCGTTTAAAGGTAAGGACTTTTTTCTTATTTGGTTTTAAGAGTTATTATTTAAATCATTAGTTTTTAAGTCGCTATTATTGGAGTAAAGGTTTTTAATTTTTTCCATTCACCATTGCAATTATAATATGTGCATATTGTAAAAATTAAAATAACAGATGTTGAATCCAAAATATAGCGGCTTTTGTGCAACGAAGGCGTGCAGAAAGAAAATGCGGTTGGTTAAATGGTATAAAAAAGTACACCGTTAATAAAATATGAAGGTATTACATATTATTCCGGTTTTGCAGTTTAGGTTTAGCATTGAATATAAAGCTGTGTATCCTTACTGTAGACTTTTAGATTGGCCTTTATATTTGCATAAAATATTTTGTCACGAATCTATTTCCAAGAGTATACATTTAGTTTCCATTCATTTTTCTACCCGGTATGCCAAATACCTATGTGGTTCTTGGAATTATCAGTGCATTTTACGATATCTCCGTGAATTTCTTTGAATATAACTTAAATGTATTGGTATAATTGTTTAATATAACGAATCAAAATATTATACTTTGAGTCGAATGAATTACAATGTAGCTAACCGATGCATTTTGTAATTATATGTCCTATGTTACACAAAAATAATGAATATTTTAAAAAATGGATGAATTTAGTTGTTATTATAGCTTATATGAACATTATTAATATATAGACACTCATTATGATTGCATATGTATTTTCAGCTTTAAGCATAACTACCAAGTTAGCATTAGCATTAGCATTGGAGTGTAGCGGTGAAGGGATTCCTAACCTAATGGCTTTGCATCGCACTTCTTTTTCGTATCGATTCCATAAATCTGAATTGGCTGTATAGTTGATATACACAAAATATTTGTTTCAATAGCTCTATATTTTTCACCTGTGCGAATTACCTAAGGAAAGGAAAATAAATGTGAAGTTATTTCGTTAGTTAAATGGATTCACAAGAACATTTAGGTATGGTTTGATTTAAGTAACTAAAATTACAAAATATTTACTTTAGCCAGGGAACAGCAATAAAACCCGTCATTGTCATTAAATGTTTTGATTTTGAATTAGCAACAAATTGATATAAAAATAAAATAAGTGAATTATTAAAGGAATTTCTATTAAATTGCTGTAATTGCTTTGGAATTCGTTAGGTTGTGTCTCATCATGTTACTATTCTCTCAGAAGCTTTCAGTGTTAAGTAAATTGTGGATATTTTAATGTAGAATACCTAATACATTCAGAATGAGTGACGTGGCGGTGGCAGAGAAATTATAATTATATTGTGTGGTGAGCATATATAACGGAATTTTAAGAGTGAATAAAATATATTATACTTATGTTAAAACCAAAACCACATTAACTTTTACAGGCATAATGGTTTTGAGTTACATTCAGTTCATAATATTACGAACAATTTCAATGCGGTTAACTTAAAGGCGTGAGTCTGCGAATTCCTTATATGATTCACTACAAATGTAATCTACTGTACTGTACATTTGTACATAATATGTCGTTCTCTAAATGTAATTTTCAATTTATTCTCAATACTACATAATATCTCAAAAATTTTGTTAAACATCTTTTATTCAGCTTTTCCGTCCATCATCTCAAAATTCCCTAGTTCAGTTTTAACTCTCGGTTTATCATTTGTTATGGCTCCAAATATACCAAATTCTAAAAAATCATGTCTCTCACGAAAAATTCCAGGTCCAGTTTCAAAAACGCGAACTCGAGCTCTGAAGCAAGTTAAACAAGAAGGGGTAGCGGCAGGGATCTCGTCTAACGACCCAGCGTATCCCGTTGAACCAAACCACACTTTAGTTTCGGTAAAACGGAATCGTAATTCTAACAAAATGTCATTACCGCCACCAGCTTCGAGGCTGCCGACTGCAGTCAAGAGCACCTGTCTCTTCTGTTCGGACCCTTTTATCATTAACGAAGATGTTAATTCAGCAGCAGCCAAGGAGAGAAACGAGGCTATTAAAACGCTTTGTTTCCACATGCAAATGGATCCTTCAGAGGTTCCAAAGAACTGCACAGCGGAGCTGACCCCATTGTGCAAGGTGTGCATACGACTAGTCTTACAGCTTTGGGAAAATGAGAAAATCATACAGGAAGCTCAGAAGAAGATTTCCAAGAATATTGCAACAATTGAAAGAACTGTTGTTGATGCAGAACTTTTAAGGACAACGGCCAACATACCAGGGCCATCCACAGCAGCAGGCGAAGATAAAAAGTTTACCAAATTACGGGACACAATTTTGGATGGTAATGGCTAAAAACAAATTACATAGTGCGGTTTAATGTTTAATGTAAAAGTATCATGTTCCAAGTATAAAACTAATCAAATAATAAACTATTGTTCGTTTTTTATTTGTTCCAGGCTATCGAAATAAACTTTTGATGAAACAAAAGCTGCGCGAGAACTTGATTCTAGGAAATGAAATGAAAATACAAGAGCCTGTTTATAGTCACACGGCAATTATGGAGGACCGAGCGCTGAGTCGGCAGTACAACACAAATAGGGGGCGGATTTTTCCTTCTACCAGTACCAGTACTTCACAAAATAACGAAGATCCAGAAAATGTAACGGCTGTGGCGGTTGCAAATGTTAATCCACCGGAAATAGCAAGGAGCTCAAGATCGACTCCTGCACCTCCAGAGGCCGAAGGCGTAGACGAGCAAGCTGAAACACATGTGGCTATTCGTGGTAATGACAATTCACTTCTTACAAATGTCAGCAGTCAGAATCCACCTGAAGGGCAACATCAACAGAAACGAATTTATCGAAGGGTACATAGAGTAGTTGGAAAACCTACCACTGCTGCTGGCACTGCTAGTGCTAATTGGATGGGCCCAGGAGTGGTTGGAAGGTACAATGAAGGCTCTTGTACAATGGTCATTTCTGACGTACGCAGTGACACCGAGAATCCCAGTCCGAGTCCCAGCAGCATAGAGACTCCGAGTATCCCTGTTGTAATTAAGCAGGAGCCTGGTACGGGAGGAAATCTGTAAGTTATACTTTACTTTCACATTGCATAAATTATATCGTTTTATATAACCTCAATTCAAACGTTTCTTTCTACAAACCATTTTCATTGGATTCTCAACGTATTTGTATTTTAATAGAGCCCCAGCACCTGTAGCCGCTGGAAAGAGGAAACGGCGTACTTTATTCCAGGGAATTGAAATTGTTAGAATGACTGACCCTCGAACCAACCGGGTCCTTTTGCAATGTAGCATTTGTCGGATTACTGTACCCGTGACCACTTATTCAACTGGAATGTCTCCATACCAGACAATGACGCAGCATATAACGGATAAACATTTGGGTAAGAAAGAGCAATTAGCCATCATTTCTTGTTACGACTACGACACTGTTCATTAATAAACTCTTTGATTATCGTATATCTCATTCGTTTCATTTCAGGAAAACGCAGACGAGCTGCCTTATCAATAGCTGCAGGACACTCTGCGACGACTATCAAGAGGAGACAGTTTACTTGCAAGATCTGCTCCAAGGTGTTCCAGAACAAGAAGTCTTTGTTTGATCATAAAGCTAGCCATGCTACTTCCTCCCCACCCCAACAAGCAACTCCTCCAGCTCGTTCCAATGCTACACCTTCAACCGCCGCCCATAGTTCTTCCCATTCATATTACATTGAAAACTTGGAATGCGATGTTTGTGGTCGACCCGTGAAAGGCAATCTAAGTAATCTCATGGCCCACAAATTTTCTCATAAAAATAACGAAGAACGTCAAGCAGCCATTGCTGCTGGAGAAAGGGGCTCACGCAACGCATTACTTAGAACAACACCAGGACCTAAACGGCGACCCGTAGTCATCAACAAGTACCGAAACAAAAAAGTTAGAAAGAGTAGAGGTAAAGCTAAACCATTTGGAAGTGTGTCTAGAGGTCCACCTAAAAAGGACCGTGATATTGGGCTGATCCAGTGTCAAGTTTGCCATCGTGTGTTCAACAGAAATTGCCATCTAGCATTACACATGCAAGGTCATGCGAGGCGAAGTCAAATACCGGGTTTAATAGTAACTTCAAAAGCCAAATCTAAAGCTGTTACTAATGTCGCAAGGAGCCAGCAAGTTCAGGAGGAGCGACAAAACCCAGAGGATGATGCCAATTCTCAAGAGCTGGATTCCTTTCAAGATCACGAGGAGAGTCAGGCGAATCATGTTCCCAATTCTGGTGAATATGCACAGAATCATTTCGCTGGTGATGACGAAATGAATTATAATGAAGAGAATGAAAATCCTTTCGATTTGACGACTGGGGTCTCAAACGAAGCCGTGGTTTAATTGGATGACTAAAAAAATTGTAAATTGAGGTAACTGCATCACAACATCACAGGTAACAATAATCTCATTGGTAGTAAACATCACTGAAAAGAAGATTTGTATATAATATGTTGTACTTGTTAAAAAATCTGTTTTAATTTATTTCTTCAACGTCTGTATTTTTTTATCTTGTTACTTTTATATAAGTATTAATCGTACGATGTAGGTGCTCCGTATATTCATAAGTATCCTTATTATACGACACATGTTGTAGTTTTTAAAGTAGGTTGTTTTATAATGTAATAAATTGATCTAACCTAATTTGTAAGAAACTGAAAATCTCATATACAAATAATAAAATTAATAATAAGTATTGTACATACATTGAATAATCAAATAGAAACATTGTAAACATTTATAGTTGAATATCCATTTTATATTTAGATCAAGATAAACTTGCATAATATTTTAATGTTGATAGAACACAGTAATTAATTTAGAAAGAAACAAAACAGTAGATGAAATACGAAACCAACTCTAATGTTGGTTAAACAGAGGAATATACTGTTATTCTAAATACGTAATACTAATTAGTATAAATTATAGGTTTGACAAAATGTATGAATAAATTGAATTTTAGATTATTGTGTAAATGACCATGCCTATTTTTTGTTTCTGTTCCATCTTTATTGCCCGGTGAAGTAATCGGCAACCACAGAATGGCTTATGAATAGAATCATTATGAATGGATTGGCTCCAGCTAGTCCGAAAAATACTATCAATCTCTACACGTGTGCACTCATGAAGCCTCCATTCTGCAGTTTGCAATACAAATGAGAATGAAGCTCGTCTCGCATACGAATGCATAACTTTTATTACAATTTGCCATACTCAATGACTATCAGTAACATTTGATATTAGCAATTTGAGCACATATCATCGAATAATATTTTATATCATAAAGCAACGGGACAAAATGCTCCAGCCAGTCTTTGGTCTCCCAACAAATATGACGATATAAAGTAAACTTATTTGTCGTGTTTGCATAGGTACACATTTTTACGACTTGTTTCTCTCCCGGTACCAAATAAGCGTACCTTCATGTTCCTGTCTCCAACTGAATCCCAAACCCTCCATCCACTGTACTCTTTTTGGAAAGGTCATAGTCATGCATACAATTCTAACATTACTCATGAACAAGGCAGCTAAAGTCAACGAAGCGAACTCAAACCAGGAAAAGTACACATGTTTGTGTGCAGAAAGCTAAGCAAGAAGAAAGAAAAATTTGTAATCCTTTTCTTTTCTTTTGGCCTTTACTCGTCGTCACCTCTGCACCAGCTTAGTTCACGGCATTCCTTTAACACTTATTGATTTATTTGGTTCCATGAGTCTTGCGAAACGGACGCAATCAACAGGAAGAAAATGATGATATGAAGGCTATATAGTTTGTTTGTCTCCAGTAAAATCTTTCATGTTCCCTTTCCTGTAAGTCATGTTCATGCAAGTCGTATTACTGCTAGGAAAGATGTCTCGTTGTCTTTAAGGTTTTTCGTCTAGTGATAATGATTGACCCCGCGTTCGACCACCCATAAGGCCAACATCAGTTCCTTTAGCTTGGTGTGTGAGTCAGATCAAAGTCAAATTTGCTGTATTCCTCAGAAAAATGGATTTTCTTAAACATGTATACAAACTTTGTGTATTACAAAAACCTTATTTTATGAGTGTGTAGGTGTTCTTATATGATTTTTTGTACGCTTCTCTCTCTCCCCCTGCATGGTACATGGTCATTTTTTAGACAGCACATTTACTTTTATTGTTAGTAATGCTGTGCTGCTGGTGGCTGTGCCTCTCCTTTACCGTACATGCTCCTCTATAACTTGACGTGAATAATGTAAAAATGTAAACGCGAGCATTATACAGCAGCGCAGCGTTTCTGTTTTTCTGTTACGGATCCCAACATGCATTTTGTTGAGAACAAAAGGACTTTGAACACAAGTTACAAGTTCATATTATACTCATGTTCATCCAATTTTGTAGGAAGGAACGACATATTACTCTTTATCCTTTATAGCGAAAGCCTCGGCGTGCTAAAAGCACACACAAATCATCTGACTTACGCCCGATGCACGACGACCGGCTGTGTTCCGTGCAGATAGCCGAGGCTTTCGCTATAATGGATAAAGAGTACTTAATGGATAAAGAGTACCTATATACATTACATACGTTATTATATATGTTCATTACAAAAAATAATACAAATGATAACCTGATGCAAAGAGGTAAAATGAGACACATCTTCACAAACGTGCAATATAAGCGAACATATGTACGGAAAATCCTTTTCATGCATAGGTATTCTCTTTCTGAGCAGAGTAAATTGACAACGGAGAAGGTGGAGAGCCACATGAATGAAGCACACGAGAACACTTTTTGATATATAGACAATTGTAGTAAAGTTACTTATTATTATAGTGTATTAGAATTACATTATGATAATCACATTCAAAAGATTCCCTTCCCCTTATCATCTGTTACGTCTCTTGTGTGTGTCATGCTTAAAATATACATGATTTTATTCGTGTATAGAAAGATTCATTCTATTAGGATAAAATTAAATGGATATACACACACAAATCAGTTAATGAAACTAGACACAGAGACTAGCCAGGACAAAATGTAGTTAACTTTGGCTATAACAGATTTATGATGAAGATCAGTTGAATTGTTGGAACTGCTAGACAGTGATTTGGTGCAAATACAATATGGAAAATGCACCAGTGCAAAAAATATGTATTTTTTTGGTTTACTAAGTAATAAAATCCGTTTTCTTCAAGTGACCCGTCTGGAGTTTTGAGGGATGCAAAGGACACTTGTTCATGTAAGTTTGCTTATGACATTTTATATATCGGGTTGACTCTTTGTTCTTTGGAAACCTAGTTAGAGTTGAGTCATGCAGTGAAAACGGAAGCAAAAGTGTAAATGCTAGCATAGTAATACAGGAGAGGTTTAATATAGGTATGTAGACTGATTTCCACACACGGAAGCCACATAGTTAAATGTTTTCAACTTTGCTTTGTGACAAATAAGCCAATGCAATGACTAACTGCAAATTGCCATTTACTGCACATACATTTCAGTCCTTTGAAAATTGAAAAGTAAAAGAATGTCACACATTTTTGTGAAAATATACGATTAATCTTTTAAAGTACTTAACATTGCAGTGGCGAGGTCAAAGAGTAATGCTCGTGTGTGTAAGTGTTTTTGGTATCTTTTCTTGCTTCCATGATAAAGGTGTATCGCCGCGTAAAATGAATATCATCGTATTTGGGTAGTAGTACAGATTTATTATCAACTCTTGATTCAAGAGTAGTGGTCTGACGGAAAGTAGTGATTAATCAATGATCAATTATAATGAGGCACGAAAGATTGCAATGTTGACCTATGAACGTCATCGGCCGGATTCAAACAGTAACTTGTGACTTAATTGAAATGTCATCCGAGTCACCCTCGACAGAGTGACATTGGGCAACGTTGTACCAATATGACCAATCGTGTATGCTTAGGTATAAGACGATGGGAAATAAAAAATGTCACCGACACAGCATAATATTTTTGTCAGGTGCAACCTCAAAAATATCTTGTGAGCGTACCTATACAAACTACAAACCTGACTCATAAGATGACAATTTACTAAAGTTGTAAAAGTGCGTGTGTAGTGTAACATGCAATAGACCAGAGTAAGTAGTACATTGAGAAATAGAAAGGAATTTTGCAGTTATGTAAACACATCAATTATACTTGTTTCATTGGATTTCATAAAATGTCCCGTAGACGTATTAAGA